>RJWH01006724.1:0-50006 GCA_004363575.1 Solenodon paradoxus
TCTCGCAGAGCCAACACTCCAGTCTACTTACCCCGCCCTGCCCCGGGGTGCTCTGCGCACGGCCCTCCCTGGGGCTTCCACCTGCCCGCAGCGGGCTGGGACTGGTCTGGAGCTCCCGGCCGATCACGTCAGGCACCTGCACGGTTACGTACTGAGCCAGGTTCTGCACACAGCTGCAGCAGTGCTCCAGCGCCTGCTCCTTTGACCCTCCACTGAACTGGACCCGGAACATGCGGCTCTTGTTCTGTTTGAAAAATCAAAAGGCATCCTCAGACCCCCGTGGTACTGCTGCACCTTATTTACTGAGAGCCTTCTAGTGGGTGCCAGTTCCCTTGGCTGGAGGGGCAGCGGTATGGATGAGGTTTATAAAAGCCAGTAAGTTTTCTTCCCCATTTTGGGAGCTATTTCTTATACTAAAATTCATTCCTTCAGGGAATTGACACAGGCAAAAAGGAAAAGCCCACTGGAAGGTCGCTGTACTAAAAGATCAACATTGTGTTATACTTCAGAATAAAGGTTTCATAGCTTCTAATTCCTTACATGGAAAATCAGTGAAGATACACAGTGTAACTTAGGACTCAACAAAAATTTTCTAAACCTGAGGATGTAAGAGACCTAATGAGGCAGATGCCACATTTAACAAGTCAATGAATTAAAAAACAAGACGGGGGGTTGGGGGGGGGGGCGGCATATGCTAAGCGCTAACGTAGCTGATATTAATAAATCACAGTGCCCTTTATCCTGAAAGGGCCCAGACTACTGTACATATCACACCGTGGAGCAATGCCTTCAATTTGCTGCATGAGTTGCATACCTTAGAAAATGTGGGAGAGATGCAACTGAAATCTTAAAAATCTGACAGCTACACATCTTACCTTAGGCTATGTACAGATTCAATGCGATTCCTATAAAAATTCCAACTTTACAAGGAAATAAAACAATTCTAAAACTTGTATGGAGCTACAAAAGGCCCAAATAGCAATCAGGAGAAAAAGGAAGAAAAATGAAGTATCCTGCTCCCAATTTCAAACTATACTACAAAGCAATAGCAACACAGTATGGTACTAGAGCCAAAAAGAAAATAAAATCAATGGACTAGAACTGAGCTCCCAGAAATAATACACATACATATGGACAGTTAATTTATAAGCAAGGAATCAAGAGTGTACAATGAAGAAAAGAATTCTTTTCTACAAATGATGCTGGGAAAACTGGACAGGTATACGCAATAAAATGAAACTAGATCACTAAATATTATGTACAAAAATTAATTCAAAATGGACATGAGACTGGAAACCATACATACCACAAATAGAAGAAATAAATAGCAGAAAACAGGTAATACATTCCATGACACTGGCCTCAAAGGTCTTTGGGGACTTACCTCCAATGTAAAGGAAACAAAACACAGGGACTACATCAAACTTAAGTTTCTGCATGGCAAAAACAAACAAAACACCTACCATCAGAATGAAATAGCCAACTGAATGGGAAAATATATTCACACATCATATACTGACAAGAGATTAATATCCAAGATATACATAGAACTTACACAACTCAACCCAGTAAAAACATGCTCAGAAGATCTGAATAGATATTTGTCCAAAGAAGACATCGATGGCCAAAAGGCGCACTGAAAAAATGTTCATCATTTAATAGAGTAATGCAAATCAAATGCACAGTGAGAGGCGTGCCCTGATGGCCTAGCACATAAGTCCATTTAAGTCCTGGGGCCTGGAGGTGCGGGGTGGGGGACGGGGGACAACTAAAATGAATGACTAAATAAATGTTTCTTCTTCCTCTCTTCCTGCCTGCATGCCTACCTGCCTTCATTCATACTTGCACTTTTCCTTAAAAAACACAAAAAACAAAAACAGTGAGTGATCACTTCACACCTGTGACCTGTGAGAATGGCCTATGGGAAAAAAAAAAGAATCAAGTACTGGCAAGAATATGGAGAAAAAGGAACCTGTGTACACTGCTGGTGGGAATGTAAATTGGTGCAGCCACTTGAAAAACAGTAGAGGTTTCTTAAAAAGTTAAAAATAGAACTACCACATGATCCAACAATTCCACTTTTAGGTATCTAAATGAGGAACATGAAAACATTAATTTGAAAAGATAAAATCCACCCCTGTGTTCACATAGCACTATTTGCAACAGCAAAGATATGGAAACAACCTATGTGCCCACTGACAGATGAGTGAATAAGAAAGCTGTGCAATATATACTCAATGGAATACTACTGCACTATATAAAAAAAAGATAAAATCTTGCCATTTGCAACAACATGGATGGAACTGGAGGAGATGATGCTAAACAAATCAAAAGGAGAAAGACAAATGCCAGATGATTTTACTTACATGTGGAATATAAAGAGGCAAAGTAAATGAACAGACAAAACAAAGCTAACCCTTGAACACTGACATCAGAATTGAAACCACCGAAGGGGAAAAGGGTGGAGGGTAGGAGAAAAAGGTAGAGATGACCTAACCCATAGCATAGAGGACTATTAGAAATTTGGTGGTGGGTGTGGTGGGATAACCAGCGTAAATTTAAAAATAGAACTAAATTATAAAAATAAGGCCATCATTTTAGTAGGAGTAGTTTCTTTTTCCAGACTAACAACCTACCTCATTTAGAGAAGTCACTTTGCACAAAAGCCACCTCAAATGGTTATTTTGGCATTGTGTTTTTTCTTTGTGAGTCTAGTCAATGGTTTGTCCATTTTGTGTATTTTTTCAAAGAACCAACTTTTGGTTTCACTGATTTTTTGTTTTCTGTTTTATTTCTGTTTGAATTTTTATTATTTTCTTTCAATTACTAATTTTTGGCTTTAATTGTTTTTCTTTCTCTGGTTGTTTTAAGTGTAGGGTTAGATTATTTATTTGCAATTTTTCTTATTTCTTGATTGGCCCGGATTGAAATGAATTTCCCTCGTAGTACTACTTTTGCTACATTCCATATATTCTGGTATCTTCATTCTCATTTGTCTCTAGGTATTTTTAAGTTCCTCTTTGATTTCTTCTTTTACCCAAGAGTCATTCAGAAGCATATTGTTTAGTCTCCAGTTAATTTGGGGTCTTCCAGCTTTCTCTCTGTGGTTGATTCCTGGTTTTAAGCCATTGTGATCAAAGAAGATTCTTGGTATAATTTCAATCTTTGTAAACTTTTTGAGACATGTTTTGTGTACCAACATATAATCAGTCTTTGAGAACGTTCCATGTGCACTTGAGAAGAAAGTGAAATCTGTAGTCATTGGATGAAGTGTTCGGTATTTGTCTGTTAGACCTAACTCTTTCAGATGGTCACTGAAAACATCTATTTCCTTGTTAATTTTTTGCCTGCTTAATCTGTTCATTGTAAGTGTGTTGTTAAAGTCTCTACTATTATTGTGTTGATGTAGATGTCTCATCAGGTCTAATAATACTTGCTTAATGTATTTTGATGCTCCTTCATTTGGTGCATATCTGCTAATAAGCATTATGTCTTCTTGCTGGATTGACTTCTTAATCATTATATAATGTCCATTATTGTCTTTTGTTATCTTACTGTAGTTGGAAGTCTGTTTTATCTAAGTATCCTTGTTTGTGGGTTTTTGGTTTTTTTTTTCTTTTTTGGTTACCATTTGACTGGAGGATTGTCTTTCAACTAGTGACTTTGCTCCTTTGTTTATCTTTTGAAAGAAGGTGAATTTCCTGAATACAGCATAAGATTGCAATTATGCTTTTTAATCTATTCAACTACTCTGTATTGTTTGGTGAGTTAAATCCATTAACTTTTAGGGTGATTATTGATATATAGCTGTTTAATGCCATTCTGTAACTTGTCTTCTGTGTTGTTATAGATAATGCCTTTGTTCTTCTCTTTCTCTTCTTAGGTGGGTTGGGTGTAGTTTATGTTTTGACTGATAGCCCTTCTTTTTTTTTTTTTTCCTTTGCTTTTTCCCTGGAGATGTGTTTTGAGGTTACCCTGAGGTTAGCATTAAGAATTTTGTATTTCAATGCAGAGTGGTTGAACTCACTGTAAACATGCACATATTCTCCTTTCCTCCCCACTTTTCATATCTTGCTGTCTTCTTGTCTTTTAGAGTTTTATAGAGTTTCCTTTGGTATTTTTTTGTAGAGCTGGTTTTGTGGGGATGGGTTCCATTAATTTCTGCTTATCCGAAAGTCTTGTTATCAGACCTTCAATACCAAATTATAATCTCACAGGGTATAGTATCCTGTGTTGAAATTCTTTTTTTTTTTTTTTTTTTTTCCCAGTACTTTGAATATAGCATGCCATTCCTTTCTGGTCTGTAGTTTCAGTTGAGAAATCCACTGACAGTCTTATGAGGACTCTTTGATATGTGGCTCATTTTTCTCTAGCTTCTTTTAAGATTCTTTATCTTGTATTTTTGACATTTTGATGACAATGTGTCTAGGTGTAGATATTTTTGGGTTTCTTTTGTTTGTAAATCTTTGTGCTTCCTGGGTTTGGAGGCTTGCTTCCTTCTCAGGTTAGGGAAATTCTTTGCTATTATTTCTTCAAATACAGTTTCTGCCCCCTTGTCTCTCTCTTCTCCTTCTGGGACCCTTATGATGTACATGTTGTTCCTTTTGATGTTATCCCATAGGTTTCAAATGCTGTCTTTAATTCATTCCTTTTTCTCTTTGCTGGTTTGCTCAAGTGCATTCCTTTGCCCCACCTTCTAGCTCACTGATTCTATTAGACTTCATCCATTCTATTTTTGAGTCCCTCTATTGAGTTCTTTACTTCAGCTATTGTGTTCTTTAGGTGTCTGACATCTGTTTTGAGCTACTTCATTTCTTCTCTTTTGTTGTTCTCATTTTCTTGATTTCTTAGTATGTTTTTATTACTGTTGCCCTAAATTTATCCTCAGGTAGTTTGCATACATCTGTTGTATTCAGATTTTCCTGTGGGGTTTTCACTGGATCCATCATTTTGTGTATATTTCTCTATGTCTTCTATCTTTCTAGCATTCTGTTTATGTTTCTGTGGATGAGGTTTCTCTGCAGTGATGGCCTTGTGTAGGGTATCAACTTGTACCAAATAAGCCTGGATCTTGTTTTGAACACTAGGAAGTCGTTTTGTAGAGTCACCACTCGTTGGATTTGTTGAAGTTCTTAGGTGGAACATGTGTTGGGAACCAGGAGTTCAGCCTGAGAGGTTGGAGTTTGTGTGGTGGATGAGAGCTTTCAGCCAGGGTCACAAGTCTGAATGGTAACCACCTCGTTGGCCCACAATCAGCCATCAGGCTGCAGTTCTAATTCCACCCACCAGGTGGCCCTAGTGGGTAGTGTTGAAGACTCTTTCCATCTGGGATACTCTTCTTCAAGACTGGGAGCAGGATTCCCTGTGGGCACACCCTGCTATTATGGTCCAACATGGTGAGAGGGGCATGGGGATTCCTGTAGCTACCTTCTAGTCATGGCTGCACCCTGTGTAATTTCCCTCCAGGGTTCCTGCTCAGTTCCACCAAGGCACTGGTCCTCCTTCTGCCATGCGCCAAGACCATACCCCCCAACTCCATGTCCCGGTTCCATTGGGTGGGCTCCCTGCTATTGGGTGACTCTCTGGGAGGGCTGGTTTTTCCCCCAACACCACCCCTCTACCAAGGCACAAATCCTGAATATGTGGTATAGCTCTGAACCCAGATGATTTTGCCTACTCTTCTTTGGTGGTGATTACTGCTGTGGTCTCCCTATCCTCTGGACCCTATTTTCCTCAGTACTTTTGTGTGCAAACTGGGTGAATTCCTAGTTGCTCTGTGGGGAGGAGGCAAGACTCAACTCCTACCAGGTCACCATCTGGACTTTCTTCCTATGGTCATCTGCATTTTCTGTTTGGTGTACTGCCTATTCATTTCCTTAGCCATTTTTCTCTTGGATGATTTATACCAAAATTATCAAGAGTCAGTGAAAGCTAACTTTCCCCCAAAAAGATAAAAGAACTGGCAAGCATTATACATCCCATTTTTATAATACCATCAAACTTTTGTGAAATTGAGCTGGTTTCCTCTTTATATTGTTAGCTGTTTCCAACTTAGTTTAGACTTTATCTGAAGGTATCTATATGAAACTTTATATTAGGTATTCTATTATGATGCTATAATTATCAAACTTTTTGAGAAACAATCACAATAAAAATTGTACCTCATAGCTAGGTGAGAAGTTACATACAAAAACAGACAATTGTAAAGTGTATTTAGGTAGAGCAAAGATCTCAGACCAATTGTATAAGTCTAGAGTTATCTACATGTGAGTGTACACAGAATGAGTTTTGATATTAGGTGTCTTTGGAATGTAGTTTCAAGAAATGACAGGGTTAAATTTTATGTCTGAGAGCCTAACTGAAGTCTTGCTCCCTGTTTGCTTCTGTAAAATTCTTAGATAGAATTTGAGCTTATCATTTAAAGCCAGAAATCCAACTTCAATGCATGTGAACCGAAGATAAAACCAGGTACATCAGGGAAGATCTGAAAATGAGTTATGTCTTCAATGCCATGAGGTACTACAATGGAAAACCTGTCACCAGGTTAACAAAGTGGATTGCTACATTGGAAATCTTGATGAGATGTATTTTTATGCCATAATTAAAAGTCAGAAAGAGTGCTTTGCTGTGAAATGAAAAGTTTTCAAATATATACTAACAGCCATGACCTCTCCAGGTATACAGTCTCCAGTTTCTGTCACCTAAGGAGATTAACTCAAAATTACTATATTTTAAGAGGTAGCTTGCATGTTAAATTGTTCCCACCCTACTTCAAAACACTTAATTCTAAGTTATTACAACTGAGAGAAAATTCTCTTTTGCATTGGCACTTGGAGAGAACAAAAGTTTAAGGACAAGTGCTTGTCTCTTTGGTGTACTCACAAGAAAACCTGGCTTCACCTAGAAGCTCTGGGCCACTACATTCTGACTCACAGGTGTGAACAGCATCTACTTGTACAGACTGTTGTTCTGCCTCCTGGTATCAGTGTCATGCAGGGGGAGCGCCCGGGGATGCCAGGGGTCTCACAAACCTGCAGGCTTTTCCTTCTGGTTTAGACTCACCCAGATCGGTAGGAACTTCACCATCATTACTAGGCCTCCAATAGAAGCAGTTTCCCCCACTAATAGTGAATTCCTATTCTGGAGAAGCAGGGTAAGGGATACAGAGAAAGGACTTAACCAGAGATAGGACCTCAGCATTTTCTTGGATTCTTTATTTTGAGATTAAGAGGTGACATTCAAAGCCTATGCCCAAATCATGAAAACATCCTTCAGTGAATGACTAGGGCAGGGATGGGAAGTAAAGAGGATAGTTTTTTCAGTTTCCTATTGAACCCATATCCCTTAAGATAGGGATTCTGTGTCTACAGTGAGCTTGTCAGACAAGACTATGAAAGCCAAAATTATTCAAAAAAAAAAAAAAGCACAACTTACAAGCAGGTATAACTTATACAATCTACTTATTTTGACCAGAGGAAAAAATAAAATAAATATAATTTAGTTTATATTAAGTTGCTGCTTAAGGAATGAATCTTTTCACTCAAAATACTATTTGTCAACTTAAACAATAGTGTTTGTGACATAATACTCAGTAACTAAAAGTTATCCAAGGCAAGAGACACCAAAAATACCTATTGCCAGATAAGGCAAAAAGAACAACCTGTTGGTTTCAATGTTAATATATCAAGTTAATAGATCAAAGGAGAAAAACAGCCCAAGCCCCCATGATCTTGAAAGGTGTCAAAAAACCTTGGATAGAATTTAATATTTAATCCTGATAAAAATATTAGTAAATAAACTTACTGAAAGAATAGGTCCTTTACATGGTAAAGAATATTCAATCATGGTGCACCCTGGTGAAGTAGTAGTTTGGTCAACTACCTCCAGACTAAGTGCAGTCCACATATATCCCAAGGACCCAGGTTTGTTCCTAGGTCCAGGGAGAACCACCAAGACATACAACTAAATAAAAATAAATAAAATGTTTCTTCCTCCTCTCTCAACAGTAAGAAGTGTTTTTAACTTTGGAACACTACTTCCCATTCAAGTCAGTAAGATGGCAAGGATGGCACTGTAACCATGTAATTACAATGTTCTGGAAGGTCTAGGTAATTCAGTAAAGTAGTAAATATAAACCAAAAGTAAAATTATTATTGTTTGTAGATTATAAGATTACTTTCCTAGAAATTAAAAAATTAACATAAATTATCAGATTTCATAATAATTTAGTAAGCTAAATTTAAATTTAGACAAAAATTCAACAATAAGCAGCTAAAAACCTTTAGGATATAGAATTTCACTCACATCAACAACAGACAAAAGTTCTTAACATTAAATACATTAAAAAAATCTATGTAGAATATATGTACACAAATATTAAATGAAATTATATGACTATGCAAACCACTTAATATATTTCTACAATATAAACATGTATATAATCTGTGATCTGCATTTATGTATAATGTCTAAATGCTCTGAAGAAAAGGAAAATTACCAAAAGCAGTAGACCAGGTGATTCAAAGAAGTATAAATAACAAAAATGTTTATTTTCATGTATGTATCCAAAAAACAAAGATGTTTACTTTTGCCTGTAAATTGGAAACCAGTTTTTAAATTCATATCATCCTATTGGATAGGCTTAAATGAGTGTTCTTATACATTACTAGTGCAGTAGAAACAGGGACAAACCTATCTGAAAGCCTAATTTACAAAATAAATGTTCATACTTCCTAGGACTTCTATCTCAAAAACACTATAAATTCTTAAGAAAATAAAAATTTTAATAATAGTGAAAAATCATGGCTAGTTAACGGAATCATGGAGCATACAAACAATAAATGCTTTGCAGCCATGAAGAATCACATTTTCAAAGACTAATGAGTTGGTATAATGCTCCTGACATAATGTTAGATGGCAAGAGCAGGATTAAAAGAACTGGGGGGCCGGGTGGGAGAGGAGAGGAAGGAAGGAGGGAACTAGGTGGTGGTAAAGAGCATTGAACTCTGGTGGTGGGTCTGGTGTGAAATACTCATAGACTGAGGTGCCATTTCCATATTGTAAAATGACTACAACAATGTAAGCAAAGAAAAATTATTGATAAAAAATTACTCTGTATACTATAACCCCATATGTTTATGGATATGGCAGACATACACATGAGCAATCTACACCAGAGACTGAAAAAGCCAATCACTCCTTCTGCTTTTCTTTGTACATCGGGATAGCCACATCACATGGTTCTGGCCCATAAGACACATTAGATGTCTTCTGGGGCTGTGGGAGGTAGAGAGTCTTAAAGGAAAGAACATGCTTTCCTTATAAAATGAACCGATGATGCCAATCTTCCCTGAATAGAAAGATAATAGAGAAGCAGCCATTTTGCAGCTGTGAGGCAGGGAAGAGGGAATTGCAAAGACATTGATCTTGGCACTGTTGAGTTGTTGACCCAATGCTAGCAACTGCCTATTTCCGAATTTCTTACTCAGTGAGGAAAAAAAATGCCGTAAAATATGGTCATTGTAGCCAGATTTTTTGTGATATGCATCTGACTACAATTTTGATACAATATATATGCCTAGTAAGAACTTAAAAATGTTAATAGTGATTACTTTTGAGTGGTCAAATCATGGCTGATTTTTAATTTTGCTCTTTGGTTCTAAATTTTAATAATACATAATCAGAAAAATTAAAATTCAAGTATCAGACATATAGCATGATGTAACATTTTAAAACACACACACACCACACACACACACACACACACTCATTCAACATAACAGGGGCCTGGAGTGGGGGAGTCAGAAGACCAATGAGAGGCTCAGTTCTGTGAGAGCTAGTTATAACCTTGGATACTCGAATAAGCTGAATTCAGTTTCCTCATATGTAAAATGAAAAACAGGGTCTTGAATTTTTTTGGCATTAGGCCAGTGAACACCATTCTCAGAACAATGCTTTTAATCACAGAAAATATGTAAGATTATAAAGGAGACCTAATTATGCTGAGATTGTTTATAAGTTCAGAACACTAATATGTGAACTAATAATACATAAGATTCCTTATTAATGTCCTCAAAGCAAGATCTAGCAGCAGTACTAATGTTCATAATTCTGAGGTAGCAATGGGCTTAAATGACACCTTGCCAAATGTGAAACAACTACACTGTGCTGTGAAAGTATCTGTGACTTCTTTATTATTTAAAGGAGGAAGAAGCATCTTTATTTTATTTTTTCTTAGCCATTTACACTGGTTGTTGACCCCAGACCTGGGACTTAAACCCAAGAGTATGTGCCTTGCTCTTTTGAAGGTGATTGACTTAACCACTGCTCCATCAGGGAATATTGTACTTGTGACTTCTAATGGTGAAAAGGTCTAATACTACCATGGTCTGTTACTGATAGTTGTAACAGAAGGAAATGATAATTTTCCATGAAAATCCATGCAAGTTCATTGAACCCCTGAATTCTCTGAGGACCCTCTGGAAGGTATGGAGATCCTAAGTTAAAACCTCTCCATTAGATGTTCTTAAAGACCTCTTCCAACTCTTTTTTTTCCAGGCCTTTCTTTTTTTAAAATAATATTTATTCTTCCTTTATTTCACAATGTTAAATTCCATTTAGGACACTGAAATTAAATCTCAGTCTGCATTTTACACCACACCCACCACCAGACCTCTTCCAACACTTAGAGCCTACAAACCCATTCAAATTAGGATTTTTCACCCAAATTTTACTATTATCTCTCAGTGAATGTTGACAGATTCGTTTTTTAACAGTTACTTCTAAAAGAAAACAACTCAGATGATTATTCTGAATGTTTCTTTGATGAGGACCATTTAACACTGCTAGGAAGCAAAAAAAACTTTTTCATATTAAAAAGGGAAAAATGAAAAGAAACTTTCAGTGAAGCATCAAAAATATACACCTTTAAAACATCTAAACAGCAAGACAAACAGGTGCTCGACTCTTGCCCAACCTGGGCCTGCGGGTAGAGTGGATGTGCTGCTCGCCCATCAGATATGAGCTGCCAGGAAGACCCTGCTCTGCAGCTACTTGGCCGCTGACTACACTAAGCAGACTGCGTCTCTGCAGTCCCTGCTGCATGTCCTGCTCTCCATGCAGCCTTTCTCCCAGGACCACTTCGCCTGCCAACCCTGCCCCAAGGTGATCAATGGCTTAAAAATCAGCTGGCCATACAGCATCTTACCTTTATGCTTGTTCCAAACAGCAGACAATCCATGCGTCTTACGACCTTCAACCAGTTCTTGCACCCAATGAGTGAAAATCCTTCCTGAAACAAAATAATTAAAAGAAATTAGAAACAGAAGCAAAGAGAGATAAAGAATGGCTATGGTATAAGAAAGCTGTCCATTTATTTCTTCTGTAACTTAAGCACAGCAGAAATGATTCAGTATCACCAATTGCCAAGATGACCCTGCTGATAATCTCTGTGTCCTGTTTTCTTCCTGCACGACCAACATTAAAAACTCACCTTTCATTCCTTTTCTTTATCTTTTCACATTAGAAATCAATAAAATACTTGATAGCAAATGTCCATGGTGTATTTGCTATAAAATACCTCTAGGATTTGCCAAAATAAGACTTTATGTTCCTGAAAGATAAAGGTTTCCACTATGCTAATTTGTTAACTGATCTGATACATCCCTAACGCAACAGCGAGATTTCTCTTTGTGAGAATCTTTTCAGATTCCTATGAATGGAAAAACTGAAGCAATTTGTTTTGGGATGCTGAAAGGTTTAGTTTTTCATTTCAGTATGAAAAACAAAAAAGGGAAATAGGGCAGCAGGGGGCACGCAAGTCTCAAAAGAGGGACAACTGGATCCTAAAGGTAAACTTTTTCTGCAGGTCATTATAAACAGAATTGACTATGTAATGATGATGGCCGCTCATCGCTCCAATTATGTTGTCAGTGTTCAAGCACTTCCCCAGTTTAGCAGTCCATTATGTTAGAGTGTGCTTGGCATTTACTAAAGCTAGTCCAGGCATCAGACACACTGACAGTAAGGAAACTCTGCACACGCGCTGCCTTTCTACTACAGCCAGGGAGGGCTGCTGGAAGAATCCAAGAACACAAAAATGTTCCTTACCCATCAGAACTCACACTAAATATTTCTTCCTAAATCTGAGTATGATGAAAATTTCAATTTCCACAGAAATTTATGGTACAGGAAAACTGGGTTAATTCCTTCACACTTTCATTAAGAAAAGAAAAAAAAAATTCTGAAATAATGATTCTAAGAGTTGTATCATTAAAAGTGGGTTTCCTTTTTTTTTTTTTTTTTTAAAGAAAAAGGCAAACCATTTGTGATTTCTCAAAACTCTCAGAATTAGCAAAAGAAGCATGTTCATTATTATATTCAAAACATACAGATACTGTGGTTGAACACGGCAATAGATGAGGGACTTGACACATTGCTGGAGGGAGTGCAAACTGGTACAACTCTTACAGAAGGCACACTGGCAATATCAAAATTACGAATGCATTTATTCTTTCACTCGACAAGCCCAATACTGGAAAATCATTTCAGAAGTCATCCTGCACACATAATGAATGGACAAGTTAACATTTCTGCCTTTTTTTTTTTTAAGAGGAAGAAAGCAGGCAGGAATGAATACAAGTAGACAGGAAGAGAGAGAAGAAAGAAGCATTTTTTATTTAGTTGTTCACTTTGGCTATTGGGCTGGCCCTTGGGTTTTACGTGGCCTACACCTGAGCCACTAGGGAGTACCATTTCTGCATTTTTAGTGGGAGGAGATTGAACCAAGTCAAGAATGCATACTAGTAGAATGATTAAATAAGGTATGGTACTCTTTCAAGAGAATACTATATAACTGTAAAAATGAATGGATGTTATTTAGCAGTTCTATGCAGGAGAAATAAAACTTGAGCCATATGTTTAATTTAAAATGTCCTAGAGCGCCCTGGTGGCCTAGCGGTCTAGTACACCTGGGAGCAGTCCACCTACATCCCAAGGTCCTGGGTTCAAGGCCCAGGGCCAGGGAGTGTAAGCAGTGTGAACAACTAAATAAAGTGCTTCCTCCTCACTCCTGCCTGCCTGCCTCTGCTCTCCTTCATTCCTGTCTGTAACCTTCCTAAAAGTAAATAAATAAAAGTCCTAGTTGACATCTATTAAAAACAAAGTTGGTAAACTTCATTTTCACATTTTATTTAACCTTATTACATCAACAGTAAACAATGTAAAACGAAGATAATTTATTTTTGCACCAAATCTTTGAAATTCAGCATGTATTTTATACTTATATCAGATCCCAATTTGGATGCTGTATTTTCAGTGGTTAAAGTATAGTCTTATCAGAATATTTAAAGGGAAAAATTTTAGACTGCTTCATTTTTAAATCTAAATTAAATTTAAAATTTTGATTTTTCAGTTGCATCAGCCACATTTCAAGTGCTCAGTCCTACACACAGCCCACAGCTATCTTCTGGGACAGTGTAGCTCTAGATATATTGATCCCTAAGAGATATTATCCAGCAAAAATACAAGCAACAGAACAATGCTCATAATGCACGACTTTTTGTATGAGAAGTAGAGGGAAAATGCAAAATACATTTTTATTAGTTGCTTGTATTTGCATTTAAAATACTGGAAGGATCAGTACCTAAGAGAATTGCAAAAACAGTTACTGGGAGGGAATGGGAGTGAACAATGCAGATGGGGGGGCAGGTAGGAGTAAGATTCTTTTAAACTAAAGATCCTTTACTTAGCTTTTTTTTTTCACCCCGACCGTAAGTCTTGAACCTGAGTTCTTGGGTTTTACATGGTCTGCACACCAGTGCCTCAGCTGCCTGAGCCATAAGGGTCTTCCTTACCAAAGCCTTTTCATATTGCTTTGATTTTTGCATGTTACACTCTTCTACATGTATGCAGGAGTATCTGTATAAGCAGGGCTGTCCCATCCAACACAGCATAAACTCAAGGAAGACAGGGAAGCAGGACCTAAAGAAATGATCTCTCCATGGGAATCTGTAGTATCTTTAAACTTCCCTGTAAATCTAAAACTATTCTAAAATTAGAAGTTTATTTTAAAAAAGGGGCGGGGAATGACCAGATTTTGGCCCTGGCCTGATTTCACCCCTTCCTATCTCTAGTCTAGTTTGGATCCTAAGGGGACCTCTCTGCTTGGCTACTGCACAGATGTCTCCCTGTAAATGTGGAGTTTTTCTCCACACCTGCTGCCCCTCCTACAGGTGTAGCCTTAGTGAATGGCATCGTACCCCAGTTAGTCACTTAAGCAGTCAACCTGATATTATGCTTAACCCCTTTCCTCCCTCGACCCTCAACACCAATCAACACCCATCCAAGTCTTAGAGATCTTATCCCTGAACAGCTTTTTCATCTGACCATCCTACCCTCCTCATTTACACTCCATGGCTCCAACAGGCCACCATCAGTTCTCCCATAATTACTGCAATATCTGCCCCCTCCAGGCCCCAATTTCTCAGTTTATCTACACTACCTCCAGAGCTGTCTTCGTAAAACAGAGAGCCGGTGGGTCACCCCCATTCACTGCTGTCATCCCACCAGCCCCTCTTCCACCCTGCCACTCCTGCTGTAAGAACACCTGCAAGATCAAGTCCAAATCACTGCATGCATATAAGCCTCTAACAGCTGGCTTCTGCCTCTTCTGTGTGATTATTTCCTTCAGCTCTCACATAAACCCTCTACTAGACCCATAGGAGACGCCCTGAAGTTCTGCAAACGCGCCATGCTCCTTACCCCTACATTTCACTGCACAGGTCCTTGCTGAAATGGCCTTCCATTTCCACGGATGTCTTAAAACCTGGCTTTATCTCCACCCTTTCCACAGGACAAAGTTGGTTGGCCTCTGAGAATTCTGTGCTCTCTCGGGACCCTGTTTTATTTACCAGGCAGTATCGTAATAGTTACATTTCTTTCTCCCAGGTTAGAATGAGGAGGAATCTGCAGGTAGAGCAAGGCAGGCTCTAGACTATCTGCTTTCTTTTTGAACCCCAAGATTAATCACAATGTTTAGCAAATGCTCCTGAATCAGCCCCAGCAACCATCCAGTTTAGGACGTTGTACGGTGGCTATGCTGGAGAAGGTGTGGCTCTTCTCCCTGATGGCAACACTCCATTGAACCAGTTTGCCTCTTACCCATACTGTCCGCCTGAATGCACTCTCTTTATTCCATCCCTATTCTCAACTGGGTCATCCTGTTACACTTCCCCATAGCACTGTACTTTTTTCTTCCATCACATTTGTCACAGTTTGTGTGTGTCTATGATGATTACCTGCTTAATGCATATTTTTCTACTAGACTTAACGCCTTATGAAGACAGGGTTTTGTTCTTTCAAAATTGATTGTTTATTGTAGTAATTATTCTATACATTAAAATAATTTCTTATGTGCAAGTTCCCCATTTATTACGATATATTTCAACACACCATGCCCTCTACCAAATCAAGTGTTCTTCCCCATTGTCCAGGGGGCTCCACCACCATTTGCCCCGCCCCGCCCCATTCCCTTTTGGTAACCTCAGTTCTGCTGCAAATGTTTCAGGGTTGGTTATGTTTCATCTGTTCCATTGTTTTGTCTATTCACATTCCACCTATGAGTGAGGTCATTTAGTATCACATCTTTCTTCTTTTGACTTATTTCACTTGGCATAATCCCCTCTAGTTTCATCTATGTTGAGTCAAATGACAGGGTTTCAAATCTTTTAAGAGCTGTGTAGTATTCCACTGTATAGATGTACCACATCTTCTTGATCCATTCATCTGATGTTGGCCACTTAGGTAATTTCCAGTTCTTAGCTATTGTGAATAGGGCCACAATAAACATGGGGGTGCATACATCTCTGAGGATGGGTGCTTTTGTATCTTTTGGGGAGATGCCCAGAAGTGGAATGATGGGATAATATGGGATTTCCATCTTCAGTTTTTTGAGGAATCTCCAAATTGTTTTTCATAGGGGTTGTACCAATTTGCACGTCCACCAACAAAGCAAAAGTGTTCTCTTTTCTCCACATTCTTGTCAACATTTGTTGTTTCCAGACTTTTTGGATAATAGCTAGTCTTTCAGGTGTAAGGTGATATCTCATTGTTGATTTGATTTGCATTTCCCTGATAGCCAGGGAGGAGGAATATAATTTCATGTGTCTGTTTGCCATCTGAAGACAGGAGTTTTGTCTTTTTTGCTCTCTA
The DNA here is from genome assembly GCA_004363575.1 of Solenodon paradoxus. NCBI lineage: Eukaryota > Metazoa > Chordata > Mammalia > Eulipotyphla > Solenodontidae > Solenodon > Solenodon paradoxus. The sequence goes on from RJWH01006724.1 coordinate 16,210, forward strand.
CTGTCTATAAAGCACCTATTCCAGTGTTTGACAAAGATGCTCCAGTTCAGTTTTACTGAGTGGATAAACATTTGAAACCCTTTATTAAAATTAACAATATTTCATGCCAATGATAATTTCTTGGAACTAATGAGGTTCAGAAATTAATTACCTGTCCAATGACGTAGGAAATCTTATTTTTATTTGACATACTGATCTTGCTCAAGATTCAAAAAGTCTTTCATCTCAATGTCTTGGGGTTTAGTAAAAATGTCTGTGAACCTAATCACTTGTCATTCAAATATTCTTAGATTTTAATGACTGATCTCCCTGTCTTTGAAAAGCCACCTCTGAGTCTCCTTTAAGGCTTCTCCATCTGTGAATTCAGCGAATTCCCATTAAGGGAAGAAAAAAAAACTCATAAATAAAGGGATACAGAGGTTAGATGCAGACAGTCTGCCGTCCAAGGACAGTGGGACAAATGTCCTGTGACCTCACCGAAGCAAGCCTATTTCCGCTGCTGTTGGGTCGCTGAGCTCATTTCTTTGGTGCATCAGGTACCACTGCATCCTGGCCTGAGTGAGCAAGGCACAGGGGTGTCATGGGGTCACTGGCATTTATCTAGGTCCATTAGCTCTTTTATGGAAATGACAATTAAAAATGCTCACATTTGCTGCAAATACCCTGATTCAGAGGAAAATATGGTTACAAAAATAACTTGATGACTAACCACTTGACAATCCACCCAGTGTCCAAGTCCAGAGAACCAAACGGGCTTGTTGACGAATGTGAGGTTTTAGGAGTCAGGTGACTTATTCAAAAATTAGATCCTGGCTAAAACTGGGTAAGTTGTGTTTCTGACTCACTTTCCCTGGAACTCAGGTTGTGTTTCTGACTCACTTTCCCTGGAATTTAGGTTTAAATTACACTGAAAACGGGGAAAATTCCTTGGTAAATGAGCTGCTAGAGAATATGAAAAAAAAGTGTAGATAAAGCAAGACAAGAATTGAGATTTTTTTAAATTAAAAATTTCAATAGTCCTAACCAGTCGTTATTAAACTAATAAAAGGGAGAAACATGGTAAATAATGAAAAGAGAGTCTGAGGATTAGATTTTGATCTCAGACTTGAATATAGATATTTCTGCTACATTTAGAAATGGATAAAAGTGCTAGAAGAAATAACTTTTATTTTAAAGGACCTATTCCACACTTAGTGCAAAAGTAAACAATATTCTGTCTTAGAATGAGACAACTTAAACCAATAACATATTCACTCAATAACTTTTATTTTGGAGTTGTATTTCTTCTGATTTATAAGATATACATATATAAGTATTATATGTATGTAAAATACATACAATCATTTTGCATTCACACTAAAACAGGCTGTTTAGAAGGAGTAAGGTAAATAAAAATAATGTCAAGAAAATAAGGACTATGTAAGATGTTTAACATCTAGAAATCATGATATGCTATAAAAGTCAAAATATGTTCCAAAAATATTTATTAAGGATTTAGTACCCGGTCCTATGACTAGGATCAAAATCAGGCACTGACTGCTATCAGGGACTGATGGTCTATGGAACTCTACCATTTAATAGTAACAATGTCATAACTTCCATATTTCTGCAGAGGCACAGAAAAGAGATATCATATAAGACCCAGAAGAAAAAGGCCTTGAATCAATCAAAAAACCTTTATTTTCAAATGACTGATTTATTTTTATTCTAATGTATTTTTACATCTATACAAAAGTAGAGAAAACAATAAAACAGCATGATGCCCCACTATGATTCCATCTTCTAGTTAAAATAATTTCATCTCATGGCTAACTGTATTCCATGTACACCCACTCCCAACAACTCAACAACCCCACGCCCCAGATTATTTTGCGGCAAATCCAGACATCAATAAATATTTCAAAATGTATCTCTAAAGTTGATGACTGTTCTTAATATACAACCACAAAATCTTTATTATTGTGCCTTTAAAAATTAATTCTCATCAAATATAATTATCACTGTTCATATTTCTCTGGTTAGTTTTTACATTGTATCATTAAAAAAAAACAAAGTGATCCAGATAAGATCCACAGATTGTGATAACTGAAATGTCTCTTATATCCCTTAAAGTTTTGGTTCTTTCTTTCACCTTTTTCTTTCCCTCTCTTGCAATTTTTCTTTTAAAGAAAGGTGTGATAAGACCTGGTAGAGCAGCAATTAGGTTAATTAGCTCCAAAGGACACAAGCCTCATACCCCTGGGTTCAAGTTCTGGCTCAAGGGGGAAAATAACTGGTGTACAACTAAAAATGGAAATAAAATAAAAAATGTTTCCTCCTCCTCTCTCCTCCTGCCTGTCTGCCTATTAGCCTTCATTCCTGCCTGTATTTTTCCTTAAAAAAAAAAAAAAAGAAAAGAAAGGTACAGGCAGGAATAAAGACAAGTAGGCAAGCAGGTAGGAAGAGAAAGGAGAAAGAAGCATTTTATTTTTCCTTACCCAGGTCATGGAATGTATGTGTACTTTGCTCCGCTGGAGGAGGTGGACCTAACCGCTATTCCACCTGCGCATGCCTTCCCTACTGCAATTTTTTATTGAAGAAACTAGGTCATTAGTCTCTAGATCAGGGATTGGCAAATGTTGTTTAAAAGGCCAGTGAGTTTGTAAACACTACAGTGTCTGTTACCATGTCACTGTAGCATGAAATTAGCTACAGACAACTTGTAACAAATGAGCAAGCATGACTGTTTGAACAAAAATATTTGGACACTGAAAACTGAACTTCATATAATATTCACATCTCACAAAATATTTTAAAAATTGGTCATTTTAAAAAAGGTAAAAACCATTCTTAGCTCATAAGGTGTACAAAAATAGGCAATGAACCAGATCTTCCTTACACACCAGTTTTCTAACCCCTACTCTAGAGTCATCCTCACCAAATTTTGTCACTGTGTCTCCACAGTGCCTTTGAATATGTACCTTTGTTTCTTGTAATTCCTGTAGATTGGCTGTCAGATCAAGAAGCCTGATCAGATTCGGGGTGATTTTTTTTTCTTCAGATTTTTACAAGACTACTTCCAAAGGGTAGTGTGTTATTCCACATGAATGTATTGTCCTTTTTTTTGTGAATCTAAACAGTCATTGAGCATCACTGCCTAGATCTATTAATTTCACCTGTGGTTGAAAAATAATGTGTTAAACTTTTCATTCATTCTTCATTTATGAACTGAAACACAGCTATAAAGAGAAACTTTTGTTATTCTAAGTAAAAATAAGGCAGGATGAATGCTTGCTCCTTTTATTTGCCTACTTTGAAAATAATGAGATGGCTCCTAGTGTACTTCAAAAATAATAAGTTTTTTTTTTAAATAAAAAATATCATTTGAAACATGAATTTAAATATATTTTGTTTGAATCCACTGCAGTTAGTGACTCTCAAATTATCTCTGTGACTCTTGAGAACCTTTTCAAGTTGACTCCGGAGTCATTTTTGACATGCTCTTAAGTAATCTCAAGTACCAGAAGCTCAACTGCCTCCCTGTCTCCTCCTGCAAAGATGATTGATATCACACAGGTCTTCAGCTGTCATATGCCATTCATATTTGGAAGGCCACAGAAATGCCTACTCATCTAGGTTTTTGCTCAATTCTAAGTGGTGGGTCCAGATTTGAAATGGGAAGACAAAAGAAGACAATATAGGATCACTTGGAACCTCAAGGTACTAAAACATCACAAAGAGACAATGACGACACTCAAGAAACTAAATTCAAAGACATGGAAGATTATAAGACATATAAAGAATATTAAAGGTGGCTAGGGGAAACAAATAACTTAAAAAGAATTCAAAATGGCAATCCTAAACTCAGAGACATAAGATAACTTAGCAAAGCAAGTTAACAAGACATACAAAAGAACTCAGCAAAACAAGTCAATGAGCTAAAAAATAAAAGTAATTGAATACAGGCAGATTCAGATTTCAATAAACAAGATCAAGAGTGCTACAGAAAGCTGGGGATGAAGATTAGACCAAATGGAGATCAAATCAGTGATCAAAGAAAAAGAACCTAGAGCTTATTTAGGTGGAAGAGAAATTATACAAAAAAAAATTAAGAAATGCTACAAGAGCTATCTGACTCCATCAGGAAAGGCAACAGGAAGATAACAGTTATCCTAGAAGGTAAAGAGAGAAGGGGGCAGAGTTTATTTAAAGAACTAAATTTATTCAAATAAATAATAGCTGAAAAATCCCCAGTCCTGGAAAAAAAAACTGAATATGCCAGTCCATGAAGCTAACAGAACACCTGGGTTTCTAAACGCAAAGATATAGCTCAGATATTTCTAAAAGAAAAGTCCAGGCAGGAATGAAGGCAAGCAGGAAGAGAGAGGAAGAAGTGGAATTTTTATTTTGTTTCTATTTAGTTGTTTACACTGTTGTTTCTCCTTGGACCCAGGATGCAAACTCTGGGGTGTGTGACCTGTGTCCTTCAGAGGTGACTGACTTAACCGCTACTCCACAAGGATGGGCCACTAAGGTATATATAGTAAGATACAAAGAGTTTAAGAAAAGAAAGAATATTAAAAGTGGGTGGTGGGGAAAGTAGGCAACTTTCAAGCAGAAACTCTATTGGCAGGGGAGAATGGACTGACATATTCAAAATATCCCAAGATAAAAAATGCCAGTTATTATAGCTTGCAAAACTCTTTAAGATATGAGGGAGAAACAAAGACTTCCCCTGACAAACAAAATCTGAAAGAATTCTCAACCACTACACTCCCCTTAAAAGTAATGGCTTATCTAAATTTTTTAAAACTTCCCCCCAAGTAAACAAGGTAATAAATACAGAAAGACAAAAATGCAGGTAACAAAAATAAAAATGACGGTAGCAAGCACTCATATATCAATAATTACCCTGAACGTTAAATGGATTGAATTCACCAATAAAAAACTGAAGTGATTGAATGGATTAAAAAAACAAAATGCTCCCCCCAACATAAAAGCCCAGGACCAGATGACTTACCTAGTGGATACTAATCCTTCTCAAACTCTTCCAAAAAACTGAAAAGGAGGGGAAACTTGCAAACACTTTATGTAGTCAACATTAGTGACTCCCAAATCAGACAAGGAAATCACAAAAAGAAAAACTATAAATCAATATCTCTGATGAAAAGGTGTGTAAGTGTAAAATAAAGTCAACAACTCAAAGAATCAAACACCATGATCAAGTGGGATTATTCCAGGAATGCAAAAATGTTTTAAAACATACACAAACAGACAAACCATATTACTATCTTAATTGGCACATAAAAAACATTTGACAAAACTCAACACCTTTTTATACTAAAACCCCTCAAAATGGGGAAATATGGAAAAATTTTCTCTAATACCAGGGACAAGAAAAGGACATCCACTCTCAACACTATTATTCACTATTACAGTCCCATTGGAAGTACCAACCAGTACAATTATAAGAGAAAAGGATATAAAAGGCATTCAAGTTGGAAAGGAAGAAGTAAAATGTTCACTATTTGTCTGACATGAGAATACAGAGAAAGAGGGGGAATTCTAAAGAATCCAGTAAAAACCTGTTAGAAATAAATGACTATAGTATAATGGTAGGTTACAAAATTAATCTGTTGTTTTCTATATGCAAATAAACAACCGGGGGAAAAAGAACTCAGAAATACAACCCAATTCACAATTGCATCAAATAGAATTCAATACTTTGGAATAAATTTAGCCAAATAAGTGAAAGACCTGTATAATGAAAACTAAAAGACATTGTTAAAAGAAGACAGAAAGAAATTACAAGAGTCTGTGCTTATGGATTAGAAGAATTAACATTACAAAAGTGGCTATACTACCAAAATCAGTATACAGCTGTAAGGCAATCCCTATCAAAATCCCAACATCATTCTTCATGAAAACAGAACAAAAAATCATGAAATTTACTTGAAACTACAAAAGATCCCAAATTGAAAAAACAATACTGAGAATGGAAAAAAACAAACAAACAAAAGGCACACCTTGGTAGAGCAGTGGTTAGGTCAACTGCATCCAAAGAAGTCCAGGCCACATACCCCTAAGTTCGAGTACCAGGTCTGGGGGGAAACAACCAGTGTGAACAACTAAATAAAAATAAAAAGGGATGCTTCTTCCTCTTCTGTCTGCCTGTCTGCCTGCCTTCTTGCCTTTATTCCTGCCTGCATCTTTCCTTTAAAGGAAAAAAAATGGAGATATCAGGCTCCCTGACTTAAGACTATGCTAGAAAGAAAGAGTAATAAAGTCAACATGATATTGGAATAAAAACAGGTGCGAAAATCAGTGAAACATAATTGAGAGCCCATAAATTAACCTATATGCATATGGACAACTTATGTATAATCTATAACAAAGGAGTCAAGCGCATACGATGGGGAAAGGAAAAGCTCTTGAATAAATGGTGTTAGGAAAACTGAACAGTCACATGCAGAAGAATGAAACTAGGCCACTAAGTGACACCATAAACAAAAATCAATTCAAAATTGATTAATGAATTCTATGTAAAACTGGAAACCATAAACAACATGGAAGCAAACATAAGCAATGTGTTCTGTGACATTGACTTTAGAGATGTCTTTACGGGTCTGACTCCAAAAGCAAGGGAAGGAAACATAACAGTAATCAAATGGGATTAAATCAAAATAAAAAGCTTCTGCATAACAAAAGAAACTATCATAAAAATACATCCTACTGAATGAGGAGATATTTGCATATATCTCAAAAGTGGTTAAATTATTCAAAATATATTAAAAAACTCATAAAACTTGACAAAAATAACAATCCAATTTAAAAATGAGCGGAGAATCAAAATAGCATCTTCTCAAAAGAGTACACACATACATACAGACAATCCACAGGCACATGAAAAGATGTTCATCATTTCTTACCATTAGGGAAATGCAAGTCAGAACAATGACATATCACCTTAAACTTGCAAGCAAGGTTATTATCCAAAAAACTGGAAGCAAGAATTGGAAAAGATGGGGAGAAAAGGGTACCCTTGTCCACTGGTGGTGGAAGTATAGATGGGTGCACCCACTATGGAAAGGAGCATGGGGATTGCTCAAAAAATTAAAAATAGAAATTTCTGTATGATGCAGTTATCTCACTTCTGGGCTTTTATCACAAAACCTCAAAAACAGTAATTCAGAGATACATGTACTCCCATGTTTACTGGAACACTTTCTAACAGCCAAGAGCTAGAAACAACCTATGTACCCATAGACAGGTGGATAAAGCAGCTGTGCCAGAATACTACTCAGCTATTTAAAAAAAAATGAAACTTTGTCATTTGCAACAAGATGGATAGACCTAACGGGAATTATGCTTAGTGAAAGAAGCTAGAGGAGAAAGACAAACACCGTATGATTTCACTCATAGGTGGTATAGAGAGAAAGCAAATGGACGAATTAAACAACAACAAAAACCTTTCAGTCTATACGACCAAATTAACGGTTACCAGAAGGGAGGTGGGCAAATCAGGTAAAAGGGAACAAGTATACGATGGCTAGAACTGGACTACAGAGCTTATTCTACAGTGTGCAGATGTTAACGCACATCTATGAGATGCAAAACAGAAACGCAACATGCCAAGTGCACTGACTTTACTTCAGTAACGCTCTATCTTGAAAAAGAAATAGTAGTATGCCATGATTAAATGTTCCCCGATATAACAGACGTAAGTAATCTCAAGAACAAAGATAACAGTAAATGTACGAAAATAATTAGTAAATGGTGAGCTTTGAGTATTTGTTACTGTTTCTGTTAATGTAGTTTAAGTTGAACATATTTTTAAAGAAGAGGTGCAGACAGGAATGAAGGCAAGCAGAGGCAGGCAGGCAGGAAGAGAGGAGAAAGAAGCACTTTTATTTAGCTGTACATCTTGGTTGCTCCCACCAATCCCAGGACAGGAAACCTGGGTCTATAGGATGCATGTGGACTTTGCTCAACCCCTAATCTACCACGGTGAACCAAACATTTAAATTTTTATTTTATTTTTTACCTTATAAAAAAATACAAAAACATGTATTTACATTCCATTTAATTCCAAAAGGATAAGAAAGCCAGGGAAAAAAATTATAAAGAAAATAGTCTTGTATTACTTAACACACTTGTATTTTTCAACTAAGATTTGACTTGGAACCACAGCTCTGAGGAGATTGAAATAATTTATCCAGTTAAATTTTCCATCTCTAGTCAATACTAAAATTACACCACTGCAGGTAGATAAAGATCTGCCTACTTATAGGTAAATACCAACAAATATATGTCAAAAAAGGAACCAGCTTTAGTGAAATCTGTCAACATCCAACAAATCTAAAGTAAAAGACAGTTTTCATAATATGGGACATTAAAAATCTTTGTGCAACAGTGACAAGCAATTTACAGAGGAGAAATGATGACTGGCTATTAAGTCAACAGCATCACAGTAACAGCACCCAGTGTCTTTCTCATTCAAGTATCTACACCATTTTTCAGACTAAGTTATAACAATGACATCAATAATCAGGAGGTATAGATATGTATATATGTATATATATACAATCATCTTATAAACAACATAAAAAAACAACAGAACAATGAAAAAGCCCATAAATCTGTAATAGCATAAGCATGTTAACATTACCACTATATATGTCTCATAACTTTAAACTGATGCATACAATTTAAAATCACACTGAGTTTCATAAAAATACTGATAATGGCTCCACATTTTCTGAAGTCAGGTAATCTTTATATTTTAGTAATCTATATTTTATGCTTGCTCTTCTTTTTCTCACTGCCATAGTACTTCTCTAACGACCCATTTACTCACAACAGCAGAGGTCTCTAAGGGTGGTAGAAATATTACTACATCCAAAACTCCTAGTTCTTTGAAAGGGTTGGAAAGGGTTTTTCAGTGCCCACCTTATCAGCTGTGATTTTGGTTTAAGTTTTTCAGGAAACAGAAATGCTTCACTTTCTGGTTTGGAAATCATTCTTGATGAACTTCAGGATAAGATTTTTGAAACTACTTCAATTTTTTCTTCTTCTCTGGTGGTGAGTTTGGCATCTGTTATGACTTCCTCAAGGCTGCCAGAGACTCCGGAGAGTCATATGCTCTTTGATATTCAAATTTATCTGGAGTAATTTGATGGCAAAATGACAGAGCAGATAAAGTGATATCCATATCAGCTCCTGAGTATTTTGTCTGGACCCGCTATAGATGAGCCATGTGCTCCTCAAGGGAGGTCTGCAAAGCCAAAGGTACTTTCAGAATCTTCTGACAATTATCCATCAGAAATGTCACCAGCCTAGCAACTAATAACTCATCCAAGTCCATATCATCCTTGCAATACAAGATGCAACAAGAAAATGTCTGCACCATCAGTGTTTGGGTGCCAAAGCCATCACACAATGTTGGCATCTCCTTGTTTAAGCAGATTCTTGCCCTCATCCTCATCAACAGCTGCAACTTTCTCCTATTTTTGGGTGGCAGGAAGAGGCAGCAAATCTGAAACGCTTCAATGGCCATTTTCTCCTTCTGTAACAAACCTAGCATACTGACAAAAGCATCAAAAAGATGAAATGTAAGTAGAGGCCTTTCAAGTGCCCATAGTAATCTGCTATGGTTTTAAAGACAACTTTTTCAAAGCCTAAGTATATAAGTTGCTTCAAATCTGAACAATTAGGCCAATTTGCCAAACACTTTGTAGCTGACAATACCTAATGAGGAAGTTTTTTTGACTTGTCATCAAGGATAATAACTGAATCCAGAACACTTTTTAAAAATCCTCTTACAGACAACTCAGTAGACAAAACATTTAAACAGACATTTTACAAAGGACTGCTAATAACTGCCAATAAACACAAACAGTAGAAATCATCAGAGAAAAGTGAAACTCGCAATGACACGAGCACTGCCTAGCCAGTAGGCTGGCTAAAGTTAAGAAGACTAACATACCTAGTATCGCCGAGGAAATGGAGCAACCGGAACACCTGTGCATTGCTGGAGAGTGTGTAATGACACAACTGTGTAGGAAATGGTTTGGTAGTTTCTCATAAACTTTAAAATATACCTAGTACACTACTCAGTAATTTCATTCTTAGGAATTTACCTAGAAGTAATGAAAATACAGGTCTGCGAAAATTTGTAGACTAAATCTGACCACAGCTGCAATCCTAATAGCCTTGAACTAGAAACAAATCCCCATGAACATGTAACTGGAAAAACAATTTGTTGAACGTCTGTACACTGGAATGCAACTCAGCAACAGGAGAGAATAAGCTACCAGTTATTCTCAGAGAGGAAGCAAGAACATGGGTGAATCTCAAAAACATACTGAGTCAAAAGGCCAGATCGGTCTAAAAATTCATACTAGAGGATTCAATTATACGAAACTCTAGAAAATACAGATGGAATCCATATTTACATCAAGCAGATAGACCAGCAGTTGTCTAGGACTAGATGTGGGGGTGGGGGCACTTACAGAGAAGGGGTATCTTTTTGAGGGTAATAAAAATGTTCTACATATTGATTTGTGATGATGGTTACCTAGAAGACTTTTTACAGTACATAAAGGGAGGAGACACTGTGCTTCTTAGAATCCTAAATTGTCTTTTTAAACACTGGATTTTATTGAAGGAACATTTTATCATAACGTAGGTTAAAGGTGTGCATCATCATAAATGATCATCTCTACATAATACATTAAGTTCACCACCGCCACTCCAGTTTACCATATAATTCTTTCCCTCTACCCAATTTGCCTGCTCCCTTCCTTTCCCTTCTGGTAAATACTAGTTTGATTTTATAGATTAAAAGTCTATTTCATTTGTTTGCTTGGATTCTCTAAATAACACATATAAGCAAAATCATGTAATACTTGTCTTTCTCCTGATTTACTAAGTACAATTCCTTCTGAGTCCATCCATCTTGCAAGTGGAAGGATTTCATCTTTTTTATAACGCAGTAGTATTCCACTGTGTACACATACCGCAGCTGCTTTATCTACTCACTGTCGGACAGCAGGTGTCATATGAAGACAGAGAGGCAGGAAGTAACATAACACGACTTAGGTAGCAAAAGGGCTCCACAGATGACTGAAGAGATGTGTGCATTTATGTAGTGAAGGGGAGGAGACTGGAGCGATAGCAGAAAAAGCCCTTTTCAAAGAATCTACCAAAGATAAGAAATTTCTATCAAAATATTATTCCACTTTCTCAATGAGATGAAATACATTGATTTTTTAATATTAAGGTTCCCTTGCTTACTTGAAATAAGCCCACCTCACTATAACATGTTATCCTTTTTATGTATCCAATTTGCTAAATTATGTTACAGGTTTTGGCATCCTTAAAAAAAATCAGTAAGAGACTTCTCTGTAATTTTCTTGTAAATCGGTCTTTTCTTCATTTCATATAAAAAGTTAAAAACTATTCCCTTTTTGTCGTAATCTGGAAGAAATTGTTCAAGACTGGTGTTTTTTCCTCCTTAAATGTCTGAAAGAATTCACCAGACAAGATATAGGACTTGAGATTTTCCTTGTGGGAAGGTTAACTTGGCTGTTAGCTCTAGTAAGCTGTATTTTTCAAGAAATGTGTGCATTTCATCCAAATAATCAAATGGCATGACAAAGATGTTAAAAATATCTTTTTTTATCTCTAATTTTTGTGAGCTCTACAATGACACTCCTCTTTCATTCCTATTGCATTTTATTTTTAAAAATCATGCCTTTGTAGGGGTTCATCAATTTTTATTAATATTTTCAAAGCACCAATTTTCAACTGTAATGATTTTTATCTATTGTACATTTGCTTTATGATCCATTGATTTCTATTTCTTCTCTTCTGTTTTCCTTTGGTTCAATTTGCTGTTATTTTCTCATCTTTTTGAGATATAGTTCACATCATTGATTTTCAGTTTCTCATTTTTCTAACACACTTTTATAACTACAAAACTTCCTTAAGTGCTGCTTAAATCAACAAATACTCAATTTTAGTATCTATACTGTGTGTACTTAAAAGAATGTGTACTCTGTCATTCTTGGGTACAGTGTTGTATACATGTAAATTGAGTCAAGATTATTCATTATTTTGTTTCAGCTGTATCTTCACTGATTTTTTCTACTTTATTACTGGCTATTGAGTGATATGTTAAAGTCTTCTACTATCACTATGGACTTACCTATTTCTTAAATATTTTTACACGTTAAAATGAAAGTTTAGCCTAGTCATTACCTCTCCTAAGATTTTTGTTACACCTTGGCCTACTCTGAAAGATACTGATTCTCTTTGTCCCCAAATCTTGTCATACCTTTATCATAACACTATCACTGGGTCCTGTATAATTGCCTAGTCTGAGGCCCTTCAGAATTAATAACATATTGCATACTTCTGCATCTCTTTAGTTCAAGAATGGCATTCAATAGATAATTATGTTTGTTGAATGAAAAAGTGTTCAATGTCACAGAGAAGTATGGTTGGTTTCTTAGAAACAAATAGAATGGATTATAAAATCATAGAAACTAGATTAAAAGTATCCTTTTATCTTTCACCAATGAATAGATCAACACAGAAGAATCAATTTTAAAAATTAGCCTTACATATTAGAGCAGATGGACTTAGATATGTATAAATCATTCCATCCAAAAAGCAACACAGAGAACACACTTTCTTCAAGTGCACATGGAACATTCTCCAAGAACATTAGGCCACGAAATGAGTCTTAACAAGTCTTATAAAAGGTTGTACCTTTTACTGATCCATAACACAAACGGACTATGTAAGTTCAGAAGACCAGGCTGGTGGAAAGTTAATGGAAATCTACTAACGCCATGGTAAAGTAAAGCTACCACATAGCTCAGACGTACATCCAGGGTAAAGTGGTGGTGCTAGGTATACTTTCTAATAAATTCAACCCCCAAAATCTCTTTCCCTTTAAACTACATGCACCAATCCTTATTAATAAATTAGTCCTTAAGAAACATCTATTTAAATAATTTATTGAACCAATGTGTTCACAAAAATTTTAAACTGTAGTAAAAATAAATAACAAAATTTACCATCTTAATCATTTTAAATGTATAGGTCACTGTTATTAAATACATTCATATTATTGTGCAACCAAACTCCAGAACCTTATTGTCTTGAAAAACAAACTCTGTACCCATTAAGCACCAGCTCCCCTGAGTCCTTCTCCCTGTTAGCTCCTGGCAACCACCATCCTATTTTCTGTCTCTATGAAGCTGATTCCTCATAAGTGGAATAATGCAGTATTTGTCTTTTTGTAACTGACTTATTTTATTAGCATAATATCCTGGAAGTTCATCTGTGTTGCAGCATATGTCAGAATTCCCTTCCTTTTTAAGGTAGAGTAATATTCCATTGAATGTATACACTACATTTTGTTATCTATTGACTAGTCTGTGGACACTTGGGTTATTTCACCTACTGTGAATTATGGTACTGTGAACATGTGTGCACAAATACCTATTTGAGATCCTGCTTTCAATTCTTTTTAGTATATACCCAGAAGTGGAACTGTTGGATCATTTCGTAGTTCTATTTTTTAATTTAACATCTATTAAAGTAACTTTGCTTTACAAAATAATATAAACCCATACTGGAAGGTTCCCATTTCTCAGACAGTAGTTCTATTTTTATTTTGAGGAACCACTATATTGTTTTCCATATCAACTGTACCATTTTATAATCCAACTAGTAGAACACAAGGGTTCCAGTATCTCTACACTCAACTCTCCACATACTCAATAGTCTTTAAAAAATGGTAGTCATCCTTACTAATGTGAGGTGATACTGTGGTTTTGACTTGCATTTCTCAAATAATTAGCTATTGAACATCTTTTCATATGCTTATTCTCAATGTGTTTTTAGGGTTAGTTATTATTCAGCTCTACAAACCAGTAACAGCCAAGCAGGAGGAATAATTATACCCTTTCTCCTGCCTTAAGAATCAGACCTGTGTCTCTTTCATATGTTACAGTAACATAGATCTATTCAACCTTTAAGCCAAAAGATTCTCTACAAAGTAGACATGGGTATTCAACTACATTGGGTTTAAAGTTTCTTTCATATTTAAAATACATGTCTTTTTAAAAAAATTTTTAAGGAAAGGTACAGGCAGGAATGAAGGCAAGTAGGTAGGCCAGATGAGACAGGTGGATGCAGCATTTACTAACGTTATTTAGTTGTTCATCGTGTTTGTTACTCCCAGTCCCAGAACATGAACCTGTGTCCTTGGGATGTATGTGGACTGCACTGGCCAGTGTCCACAGACTTAACCACTAAACCACCAGGGCAGCCAAGATGTCTTTTGTTTTTGTCTGCCTAGCATTCTGTCTTTTATCTCCTGGAACTCATCTTTATTTTCCTCTGGGAAACCACCCTTCTCTTATTCACAACCCATATGATGCAGACAAGACCGCTTCCTCTCCTGACTCAAACCCCATGGGCGAAGAGGTGACTCAGGCATGGCCTGTCAACACAGTTAATAGCTTCTGAACAAAGTGACTCATTTACAGATAAGCATGTGATATAAATTCGAGTAAATCCTAGGATTTTTTTCCTTGAATGGGAAGGAGGAACTCTTTCCCTTGGGATTATTTATTTAAGGATGAGAAAAGCCTGAAGTTGCCAGGGATAATCAGGAGAGAGTCTTCCTTAGAGGACAGCAGAGCTGAGAAACAGGGAGAGAGAGATGGAGTTAAGTACACTGATCGAGCCCCTGGGCTCAACTGTGCCAGAGGTCACTCCTATCCCTGGACATTGCAATTCTATGAGGCAGGATGCTACTTATTTTGTTTAAAGGAGCATGAGTTGGGTATCTGTTGTTTGAGACCTGAAAAGTTTAATTAATACCCAGTTTAAAGCAAATATAATTCACTTTCGTTTTTTTGTTTTTTTTAAAGGAAAGGTGCAGGCAGGAATGAAAGTGAAAAGAGGCTGGCATGCAGGCAGGCAGGAAGAGAGAGGAGGAAGAAGTATTTATTTATGGTCATTTAGTTGTTCATTTGGTTATTCTCCTGGCCCCAGGTAGCAAAACCAGGTTCTTGGGATGTATGTGGACTGCACCCAGTGGACTTACCTGCTAAGCAGCCAGAATGCACCATAATTCACTTTTTAACAGCTTAATTATCTAAAATGTCCTGTCCACCATTTTCAAAACTTCACATCTTCTCATTTAACTTTATAGTGATAAACCAATTATCTTTTTCATTTTACTCTTACTCAGAGTCTTGCAGCATTCACCACAGCTCCCCATTCTTTCCTTTTTGAAATGAGTCTGCCTGGGTTCCTAAGACCCCCACACTCTCCTAGCTCCCTTCCTACCCCGAACAGCTTCTTCTCTGGCTCCTTAGCTACCTTAGTCTCCTCAACCTCCTCCTCTCATTCTTTTTTTTTTTTTTTATCCTTATCCCAGGATAGTTTCATCCAAGCCACAGTCTCAATTACTCCTTAAATACCTATGGTTCCCAAATCAACTTTCCTGTGCAGACCTCTCTGTGACCTTCAAAGAACCAGGAGGTTAATTGTTCAACAGTAACTAAGGTCATAAAGTTGCTGACATCTCTGCTTAAGTGTCTTAAAGACACCTCAGATTCAAACCTTCCCAACCAGAGCCACACAGTACACCACACACACACACACACGCACGCACACACACCCCACCACCCCCTGCCAGCTTCTCTAGAGTTCCCTAACCTCAATGAATGAAAGTGCCTTCACTTAACTGCCCAAGGCAGAAACATGGAAGTTTCCTTTTACACCTGTCTCCACACCCTGCTTCTTTCCAATCATCACTAGTCTCGTTGATTTTAGCTTTTAAATGTCTCTTGAATCAATCTACTTCTATCTTAGAACAAGCTACCACCTTCTTTCTTGATTTACTGAGTCTCCTGAGCCTGCTTCCTACATGCTCCTGTCCCTCCCTGCCCTTTACTGCAGGAGCACTGTTATCTAAAATCACAACTGGTCCTGTCACACCCCTGCTTAGAATTCTTTAAGTGTCCTCTTTCTCATGGGTTCAAACAACAATATAATCATATTGTTGGGAAATAAATCTCTTAGACTTCCAGAATTACACCAAAAACAATGAGATAATAAGTTTTTTGAATGTATACCTAAAGAAAAAATATGTCAGAGGCAAATATTGGTAGTACCCATCAGTACTTTCTAGAAGGAGGTTTTAAATGTTTCCTCTTTCAAAAGTACTTTTTTTCAGTCTTTATATTTTATAAATGATATTAAAGAATACCCATATTCTGAATTCTGCTTTCTTCACTTATTAGGTAGCATTTTTCATGCTACTGTATTTTTGTAAGAATACATTTTAATGCCTACCATATGGATCTAACAATTTTTCAGAGTCATTACTTCAGTGTTGGCTGTAAGGATGCTTCTAGTTTATCCCTATTATGAACAGCACTGTGGTGAACATCTTTGGGTATGTACAGGCTTATATTTTATATTATCTTAGGATGAATTCTGAGAAATGGAATTGGGTCAAAGGCTAACAACTGTGCACTACAAAGGGGATCTTGATAAATATTGGCAAATGATCAAAGTATTTTAGAAAAACAATGTGGTATGCCACCAGCAATAATGAGCATAATAGGTTTATTAGCACATTGTTATTGAAACATTGTATATTAAAGTTAATTTCCCATTACTAAATAAACCAAAAACTCTTATTTGAAAATCTTTACCATCTATTCATTCTGTTAATTTATTCATTCACAATAGTCCTCTATGTCGCAGACTCAGGGAAAAATAAAACAAGACACAATTTCTGATCTCAAAGAGCTTACAGTGCAGAAGTAGAGACAGAAAACCCTCACAGAAACTCGTCATTACAGTGGCAGGTGAAAGATACTGTAGGGACCTGCAGAATTGGACTGACCTTGATTGCAGGTGCTGGGAATGGCTTCCTGAGAAGGTAATGTCTAATCCTCACTCTGAAGACTACTGAGATGAAGCTATCTATTCATTCTGTTTTCTTTTTTTGTGTACTGTTTGCTTATGTGTTTGCTTACTTATCTGTAACAGTCTTGATTTTGTTCATTAGTGTGAGATCTTTGTTATACTAAAAATATTGTCATGGTTTCTGGACTTGTAACATAAAAATAACACTATATGTATATAGATCATCTACTGAATATATGGTAGAAAAAAATTAAAAAATGCTTCAAAGTAAAAAGTAAGCCCTCTCCCCTGGTCCTTAAGCCATCAGTTCTGCTCCCTGGAGCCACCAGTGAAACCAAGTTATTGGGAAGTTTCTAGAAGTATCCTTTGCATCTATAAACAGGTATTTGTACATGACTTTAAATTATATAAAGCCTCCATTTCCATGGATAATCTATATCCTTTTCACATTTTAATTGAGTTATATTTTCTTAATTGCATGATGAAATTCTTCATATATCCAAGAAATAAATACTTTGTCTTGAGTGCTTTCTTAATTTTTTAAAAATGTAGCTTATGATATTTTCTCCTTTCAGAAAGTATTAACTTTTTATTTATCAAACTTACCAATCTGTTCTCTTATAGAGTCTGGGTTCCTATATTGGATTTTAAAAGGACTTCTTCATTCTAAAAATCTCCTTAGTTTAGTTATACAGTTTATTGACTATACACCAAAGTTTCCTACTATTGTGTAGTATCTGTTGATCTTTTCCTTGGTGACTTAAAGTATCCTTTATAAGGTCAGAAAGTTGTGGAGTCAATACAGGAATTTATATCAGTTACTTTGCTCAGACCTGTACTGGTCTTGATCTTTCAAGAGACCTCGAAGTTTGAAGAGGTCATTGGCTTGGCAAGCATATAAGACAGGATCTATAAAACACATTTATTCACTTACAGTAACCCTCCAAGAGATTTACACTTGTCATACATAATTCTACAAATTATTACATATTTTTTATAAAAAAAAGTAGGGCTGAATTAAACTATATTCTTTATCACAGTAAGTATATCCACACTGTTCACAGGTATTAATTTCTGACCTAACTCCTGAAATACAGCACTTCCACTTGTATTCACTTCTAGTGACACTTCAGCCATGCTCTCTCAGCACCACAGGCATTTTTTTACTTTTAATTTTTAGGTTTTTAGACTTCACAAGTAGTAGTAATTATAACAGCGCAGTGAACCAGCTGAGCGAGGTATAATGCCACCTCTTGCTATTTCAGTACAATTTAGACAGTACTAAGTGAACTTAAAGTAGAATCAAGACAACATGCAAAAGTCTTTTTAAAAAGACAAGGGTCATAATTCATAGTCCTATTTCTAAGTTCTCACTATCTTTCATTAATACAAAATAGATGTGACAAAAGACCAAATGCAAAAATAGAGCTTTTAGCTTCTAAGAAATACCAAAGCTTTCCTTACCATTTATTTGTGGCACCTACTCTGTTTTCTGCATAAAATGACTAAACCAATATTAAAACTTTTTTTTTAAAGAGAGGAAAAAAAGCAGTGATGTGTAATTCTTTGTCAGTTCAGAAAGGATGTGTTCAGCACAAACTGCATTCCTCAGTCTGCCCTTTTCTGGTACTCTTTCAGGAGAAATAAAAATAAAAATAAAACCTTTCAAATCGAGTACAATGTGATAATACCTACAACAGGAAAGATACAATCAGGGAATTTTCTATGAACTATTACCAGGCTTAGGAGGAGAAGTGGAGCTGAATGTTAGATAAGAAAAGGCTCAATTTAGGGTAAAGGGCGCTGGTTGAAAAATAATATACTAAAAGGGTCCTACCTAGCTGCACCAAAGAGATAGGAAGAAAATTTATATACACAGCTCTAGGACAGAAAACTATTTTCTTGGTGGTGGAATTCCCTGGTAGAGTAGAGGTTTGGCTCAGTTCACATACATCCCAAGGTCCCAGGTTGAAGATCTGAGGCTGGAGAAACAACCAAGATGAACAACTAAAATAATAAATAAATAACGTGCTTCTTCCCCCTCTCTCTTCCTGGCTGCCTGCCTCTGTTCTCTTTCATTACTGCCTGTACCTTTCCTTAAGAAAAGAAGAAGAAAAAAAAAAAGAATCTTGGTAACTTTAACAAAGTTCACACAAACAGGTTGAATATAAGAGGTAGGATCCGACTGACACCAACACACACATGCATGGGCCAAATGTCAAACCAAACTATAGAAAACATTTAAACTTTTGTGCATTAAGAGGACCACAAACAGTGAATACAAGAGTATTCATAAACACTTAGAGGGCGTCTACTACATTTTAGAGCCATGCAAGGTAAATGGTTAGACACAATGAGAGCTCACAGTCTAGGGAGGAAGATAAATGTGGTTCCAAGTAGAGAAGGAAAAATCATTCTAGGAAGAGAGCAAAACAGAATGTGGCATAAACAAGACAAAGAATGTAATGTAATTTGGCTTGGGAATAGGATGCAGTCTTAATATACAGGGGCTGTAGATAACCCTGATCCAGGGTTTCTTAATTCATATTCAAATAGAATCCAATAAAATGTCCACATTTGCTAACAAAACCCATTCAAAGAAAACTCAGTTTTTATGCAGCCTATATTTGTAAACAGTTTCAATAAATTAAAAAAAGGCATTTTAAGCACATCATTACCAGGTCAGCCCCAAAGAGTAACATCAGTAGTCTGTTTCTCTGCCCTCTTCACAACCAAAACCAAGAATAATCCTAGGAAGAATTTTATATGATCCATTTCCAAAATTAGAGATAATTCAAATAGCATATATATATATATATATATTTTTTTTTAATAAGAGGAAGAAACAGACAGGAATGAAGGCAAACAGGTAGGAAGAAGATTTGCTTATTTATCAATTCATTCATTCAATTTGGTTGTCCTCCCCTCTCAGGGTTGCCAACCCAGGTCCTTGGGCTGTATGTGGGCTACCCCCGAGTCACAGACTTAATGCCCGAGCCACCAACGTGTGTCAAATCTTGAGTTCTATAAAACTCAGAGGAGGAAGTCAACTGCTAGTTGTGGGCAAGAGGAGTAAGATTTGTCTTGCCTGACATGACCATAGCCCAGGAACGGGCCCAACATCACCAGGCAGCCTAATGATGAACTGCATGTTGCATTCCAAATCCATATGAAAAGGACAGCTGACAATATATATAGAAAAAAATTTGGGTCCCACATCACAAAGATAAATACCAAATTCCAGGAGGACTAGATAATTGTGAAAAAGAAATATGAAAATATTTCTATAAAAAAATTTCTGAGACATAAAAGCACAAAGGAACAGATCGATAAATTTAGCTACATAAAAATTAAATTTACATACAGTGAAAGCCACCAAGAACTTATTAAAAACCATCTACAGAACAAAAAAGGAGATTACAGAAAAAGAGATTAATAACCATATACTATTCTATAGCAAAGAATACATAAAAAGATCTAAAATCAATAAATAAAAGATAACCTGATGAGCAAATGGACATGGTACAAAAAAAGCAATTCATGTATGATGAAACTAGAGTTGCCAATATGAAAAGAAGTTGAAGCTTATTATCAGAAAAGTAACATTTTAAAACATGAGCTCTCATTTCACACTCATCAGATTAGCAACATTTAAAAAATGTTTAGGCTCCCTCTGGTGGAGCAGTGAGCTCTGCAGGAGCACAGTCCACATACATCCCGAGGACACAAGTTTGTCTCCCAGGTCCAGAGGTAACAACCAATGTGAGCAACTACATAAAAATAAAAGCTCCTTCCTCTTCTCTCTTTCTGCTCGCCTTCATTCTTGCTTGCACCTCCTTTAAAAATATTTAAAATGTTTATTATAAGTCATTTAAAGCCTATATGAACAGAAAGTAATGAAATGAACATCCAGATACCACTACTCCAATCCAACAGACATTCACTCACAGTCAATCTTATTTCATCTGCATTTCAACTGCCTGAGGACTTGGAAGCAAATTCTAGGCAGTGTTATAACATTTTTCTGTACATAAGAGTTATTGCCTTAAAAATGGGTAAAAATTTTTTAAGTCAGATTTGAGGTATACATTAAATATATCCTCCTTGTAGTGTACAAGTCTGAGTTTGACAAACAAGTACAGCTCTGTCCCCATCAAGATAAAGAGCATCTTCGTCATCTCCCAAAATTACCTTCTGACTGTCTGCAGTTAACCCCAACTTCTTCCCTGGCCCTTGGCAATCATGGATTTTTCTGCCCCTATAACCTTCCCTTTTCCAGAACGGCAGGTAGAAGAACGATATAATACAGTTATCTGCCGCTGTACAGGGATGCTTCCTGAGAAATGCATCACTAGATTATTTCTGTCACAGTGCAGATGTCAGAGTGAACTGCACAAGGTTAGGAGGTAGAGTCGATTACATATCCAGGATATTGGACTAGTCTGTTGGGACAACTGCCAAATGTGTCCAAATGACACGTTTGTATGTCCTTTGAATGGGTTTATTTACTTGCAAAACACATTTAAGATTCATCCATGAGCTGTATCAGTGCTACATAAATTTATATTGCTGAGGAGTACTGCAAGGATGGGCCACAGTTTTCTTCATATATTCATCAGATGAAAGGCTTTGGGTTATTTCCAGTTTGGGGTGACAATGAATAAAGCTGCTGTAAGCATCTGTGAGCCAATTTTCTTATGAAAATAGGTTTTCATTTCTCTTGAGTAAATATCTAAAGGCTACTGCTGGGTCATGTGGTAATCATGTATTTAACTTTAATAGAAACTGCCACACTCTTTGCCAAAGTAACCATATCATTTTGCATTCTCAAAAGCCAAGCCTGAGAGTTCCATTTACTTTGCAACCTGCAAACAGTGTTGTAGTTTTTGTTTGCTTATATCTCTGCCTCGAGATCTTCCTTTATAATTCTTTAAAAAACAGCCAACACAAAATTATTTAATGTCAGTACCACAATATGACTTGAAAAGAATGTCCTTTATGCAAATAACAGTCTGCAAATAGCTTTTGGGGGGAAGTAAGAACAATCTAAAGAATGGGCCAGCATTTCATAAAATCAATTTTTATGCCCTGATAAATTTTTAATACTAAAATGTAAATGGAGTCTAATCTTAATTAGTGTGATAAGATGATGTTACTGTGGAAATTTAGTCTTCAGCATTATTGATATTTTCATTATTTTTCCATCAGATCTATTATTTAATCAGGGGTGATATGGAGAATACAGATTAAACAAGAGCTACATTTGGTATAAATGGCCAGCTCAGCTTAAGATCACTCAATGGTACACATTTCATAACATAACTTTCCTTTTTTTTTTTTTAAAGGAAAAGTGCAGGCAGGAATGAAGGTAAGCCGGTAGGAAGAGAGAAGGAAGAAGCATATTTATTTTATTTGGTTGTTCATCTGGGTTTTTCTCCCCAGTCCAGGACATGAATCTTAGCCTTTGGGATATATATGGACTACACCACGCCAGAGGCAGTGGACCCATCTGCTACTCCACCAGGGTGTACCCAACATAACTTTCTTAAATCCTGAACACACAGCAGAATTTGATCTTGATAAAAGCTATTTCATAAGAAAAAAAATATATGGCTGCCAAAAGAGTTGAAGTATTTACAGCTCTAACTGCTGCACTGCATCTCTGCACCTGATCAGATGATCTGATGAACCACTGAGTCAGAAAAATAAAACATGAAGCCAGCTTGCTTAACAGGGAATTTGATTCTGTCGTCCCTCAATAATAAAACTGGCAAAGGATCACAAGATAAACACCATTTATTATGGGCCTTTCTATAGACTTCCACGCTACCTGTCCTCCAACAGAGGGAAAATGTCAGGAATACCTGTATAAAATGCATCATGCCTTCAATTCTCTCATACGTCTTCACACTATGCATAATACAATTTTATTCTTTTAAACTTCAAGTAACACTTGCTCAATTACACTGAACATTATACCCTCACGGATGTGCTGCAATGAAATATCCTCTTAGTGAAAACTGTGTTTGGGGTTTTTGGTTTACTCCAAATATCATCCTCATTTACATGGATATGATTCTCTTCAGGGACATGCCTGGATTCTAATATAATCTGAACTGGCTAGGATATCATTTCCTTCCCAAATTACAACTTCTTTGGGGCAAGGCCCACCCACAACTCTTGCGAAATGGGAAATAATCCCATGACTCTCCCCTCAACTCATGATTAGGGGACACTGACACAAAGTGAACCACTTCACAGGCTAGTCCACATCCTAGGAGGCAGGGACACTGGGGGTGAACAGGGAAGGAATCAAATGCTATCTAGAGTTCATAGGAAGAGTCTGAACCAACTCCCCATTTTCTACTTTGAATAATCAAGAAATGATGGTACCAGCAAGAAAAGAAAGAGAACAAGTTTTTGTTTTTGTTTTTTCAGTTGAGGTGTAACTTATTTGCAGCAAAGTACATACATTTGAAATTTACACGTTGATACATTTACATACATATATTTAATCACCACCCAGATGGAGACAACATAGCCAGGACCTAGGAGGCTCCTTCACACATGATCTCTCTAGTCAGTAACATCCCTACCTCTCCTGCTGCCAAAGGTAATCACTTTTTGGAGGTCTATTACAATGGATTGTTTTTGCTTCTTCTTGAATATATTCTTTTGTATCTGTCTTCTTTGGGGCAAAGGTTTACTTTTAGGAATAGATTTCTGGGAAGGAGAGGATGATGGGGTGATGGAGGGAGAGATGAGAAGTTAAGAGGTTTGTTTATTATTTTCTTCACATTTATAAAGCATATTATTATATGTTGATATATACATTAGTACAGAGAATACCAGGTGAAAGAACTTGGTAGATTCCCTTAAAGGGACTTACAGTCTATAGGGGAAAATAGGTAAATAAGCAGTGACATAAACATAAGTACTGAAAGAGCAAGACCGTCAGGATGCTAAGGAGAACACAGGAGAAGAATGGTTCACTTTGCCAAGGAAGGTCATGGAAGACTCCAATAAAAACTGAGCCCCCAAAAAAGAAACAAGCTGAAAGATTTGCTAAATGATAATCTGTGGTTGGTTGGGTGACAGATGCATGGGAGTTCATATTATTCTCTCTAGTTTTGTGTATGTTTTATTAATCTTTAATAAAAAGTTTAAATTTAGTCCTGAAGCACAGATAGGAACTAACCAATAGGACAAGGCAAGAGCATGACTGAGAAATATTAAAAGCAAAGGTGAGAAGGAAAAGTACAGAGTTTTCAGGGAACAAGTCATTTGGAAAAGTGTAAGAGTTAAGACAGAAAAGCCAGAGGGGGCCCATCATTAAGGTCCTTGCATTCCAGGAGAGAAAGTTTTTACCCTAAGGCAAGAAGCTGCTAAAGACACAAACAAGAGAACGGTCCAGTGAGATGTTTTTTTCAGAAAAATCATTTAGATGCCATTACAGATGCTAAGAGATGAAAGAAAAGGCATGGGTGAGAGTTACTAAAGTAACCTGACAAATGTTAAAGAGGACCAAAAATTTACAATTATTTAAAAAATAACAAGTAATAAAAGATGAAAGGAGCACAAGTGTTAAAAATAATTTTTCAGATGATCGATTCAAAAATTAGCCTGCTCTTTTATGTCAACCAAGCTGAAAAATTTAGCACAAAGGGCTGCATTAGACAGCAACTGGTCAATCTGAAATACAGTAACTTTAATTTTTCTATTTAAAAATTCTCCACGTGAGCTTGCAGCAATTAAAAATAATTTTCCATAATATTTCCCATGTATAATGTGTTTCAGTTTGAATAAATAAGAGGAATCAGGGGAAGCAGCCTTAGAAGTGTTAGCACCTTGACAAGTGTTCCATAGGAATCCCAGCATCCTCAGTATCAGCTGGAGAGTTTCAGGCACCTGGCAGACCAGATAGGAATGGCAGGGAGAGTGAAAGTCCATTCAGTTGAGTGTCATTGTGTGAAAAAGTCAATGGTCAAACACCACCACCAGCAAAAGCTAAAACCAAAAGCTAAGCTAAAACTGCAAGTTTGAAGTTCATAGCACCTGCTGCTGATTTTGACATCTCTCTGTATTTAGCAAAGCATTCACTACCTAAGTAACTGGCACAAAACAGTTATTGATATCTCGTTGGATAGCTACCATACATCACGTTAGCTTCTATAAACATGCACACACCAACAAGGCAAGTCTATTTCCAACCTCTCACTGTAAGAGAACACATAGGATGCCAACTCAAACAGCCTACATTCATTAATATGATCATTTACTGTGGCCTGGTCTTCATTTCATTCTGGTTTCATGTTGTATTTGTTAACATGAAATAGAAAAACACTGTGGTGTGAAAATTTCTACTTCTTCAGTTACAAATGTTGAACAAAGTAGGGTCACATGTATTCTTCTTTGACTATTTGCAGCTCAAATACTGCTATTTCTACTTCCTGTCCCCAGCCCTAGTAACTGCTGAAGTCAGGAAATCTCATTAGAATTCGCCACCTCACCAAGCTCAAGAAGGTCGACCTACTTAGCAGCTTAGTCTACTATTTTTTGCCTGATTATTGTGACAGAAAGAAATAAAACCTTCATCCCCAAAGACAAAAAAAAAAAAAAAAAAAAAAAAAAAAAAAAAAAAAAAAAAAAAAAAAAAAAAAAAAAAAAAAAAAAAAAAAAAAAAAAAAAAAGGCAAAAACACAACAGATCTTAAATCACAAATTTAGCATTCAATAGATCCCCCAAATACCTAGAGCAAACATGATAGAGGAACAAATGAGCCTGGGCAGTGGATATGTATGTATTGATTCAGAAACTTAATATGAGAAAGTCACATCAAGGACTTCCTGCACACAGTCCAGTCACAGGTATCTGAAGAGACTCACAGAGCAAACTAGAAGGGAAAGAAAGCTGCGTGACGACAGTCACAACACCTTATGGTTTTGTGTGCTTCACACATCCTTAATAAAGTACACCAGAGATAATGTTTCCAATGCAAACAACAGTTGAAGGTGCAGGAAAAAAAGTTAATGTTTTTATAAGCTGTATTTAATTGGGTAACATATTTTGTTACATGAAACAGGGGAGTTTTCAAAACTAATAGTCAAAGGAACACATTTACTCCTGCATGATATTCTAGGGAATTCAGAAAGTATTTATTGTATATGGCAGCTTGTGAGAACACTCGCAGCTATGATTTATGTTTGGCTTTCTTCTTACTCTTATCTCCAAATAACTGTTTCTTTTCTCCACCTCCATTCCTGGTCATCCTTATAGAAAGAGTGGGCCGTCTAAAAGAACGAGCTCTTAAGTCGGCCCCTGTTCCCTGCCCACCCACAGGTATTTGACAACGAAATAATGACAACCTTACCAGTTGCATCACAAATCATGGTTTGCAAGTATATTTTATATACTCAAGAAAAGACATTATTCCTCCTATTTTACTATTGAGGGCACTGGAGGTGAGAATGGCTGAAAATTTTACCTCAAATTTCATGGAACACAGGGAAGTTAAAGAACCCTGATAGAATTCCAACTCATAAAACAGTGCTAGTGGAAACATAAATAATAATGGATGATAACCTGTAGAATAAAATGAGTATTAGTGAGTCCATATTGATATAATTGAATAGATGAGTCAGTGAAGGAAAAGAAATATCCTGTCCTACAGTAAATTTCAATTAACAGATACCGGGAGAATCACAGAAATAGAAAATCACCATTCGGCAAACACCAAAGCAATACCTGCTGCAGTTAAGACTCATCAGTGGAAGCTGAGGAAGGGGAGAAGTGGTGTGGGGAGGTGGGAGAGCAGGAAAATTTAGCTCACAGATGCAAAGAACAGCCTGAAGAAAACTTACAGATATAAAATAATTCAGTCACGGGACTGCAATGTACGGCATGGTAACCATAATCAAAGCTGTACTGTATACTTGGAAGCTGCTAAGAAACCAGATTTAAAAAATTCTCATGACATGAAAAAAGTTACAACTACATATGCTAATGAATGTTAACTATACTTATTGTGATTGTTTCACTATATATACAAATAGTAAGTCATGTTGTACACTTGAAACTCATATGTCAATCATGTCTCAATTAGAAAATCAACAGTGGATGCCAAAACTAGTGGGTAAGAGTATAATGGGAGGCAGGAAATACATACCTAAGAATATCTCCCTACAAGATACATATTACAAATGGAAAAACAGTAACTTTACAATATAGAAAGCTGACAGATATCACCTTAACCAAGCGATTGAGGTTAACACCAGTAATAAGACACATCAAGATCATGTACCTTCTATGAGGTGATGACTGAGAAAAGCCTAACATCTGTCCTTCAGAGATGTTCTACCAAAAAACTGGACAATACTCTTATAAAGTGTCAAAGTTATGAAAAACAACAGATTATGAAGCTGCCCCAGATAAGAGGGGTTCATAACATGGCAACTAAATGCAATGTGGGAGACGAAGTTTGATCCTGGACCAGCAATGGGACAACTGGTGAAATAAAAATAATGTTTGCAGATTTGCTAACTGGTGACAGTCAATGAACACATAATTTGTATGTTATTGTACTTTATACATACTGTATTGCTATAATAAAGTAAACTAGAGGAAAGAAAATGTTAAGGAAATTACCAGGAAGAGAAAATTTATTTATTTACAGTACTATACTATATTTATCAATGCTATAAGTTTATGCTGCACTTACATGAGAAAATCGGTAATAACGTTCTGGTTTTGATAGTGTTCTAGGCTGAAGATTAACATTTGGGGGAGTTGGGTGAAGGTTATATAGGAATTCTTTAAAACTATTCTTGCAACATTCTTATAAGTCTGAAATTATTTGCAAATAACAAGTTTAAAAAAAAAGATTATGATGTTGGTGTTTGTAATCCAAACCACGTCATTTGAAACTGCATTTAAGTGAATTTTGTCTCCTACAAATATATTAAATGTTTAAGAAGAGTTTAAGTAAACACTAATAATAAACTCTTAGTAATAGTTAAAGTAAAATTTTCTCATTTTCTCTTCATTAAATTAATGATATTAACAATGACAACTTTTCTCCAATAATAAAAGTTACCATTTTAAAATAGTAAATATATATTATTTCTTTTGTTTACAACACTATACTTTAGGATACTGAAATTGCAGTTTATATTTCACACCACACCCTCCACCAGAGTTCCAGTGTTCTTTATCATCACCTTTTTCCCTCTCTCCTGCCCGTCCCCTTCCACCTCCCCAGTGACCACAATCCTGCATCCTGTCAGTTTTGTTAGGATTTGTATGTTCATGTTTCATTTCATTATATTGCACAAATGAGCAAAACTATCCTGTATTTCTCTTTTCTTTCTGACTTATTTCACTTAACGTGATCCCCTCCAGTTCCAACCAGATTGCTGCAAAGGGCACAATGTAACCCTTTTAAACAGCTGTGCAAAATTCCATTGAGGACATATAACAGTTTCTTTATCCAGTCATCTGTTGATGGGTATTTAGGTTGCTTCCATGTCTTGGATATTATGAACAGAGGGGTACAAATTGTTTGTGATTAGATTTTTTATCCTCTGAGTATACGCCCAGGATTGGAATTGCTAGATCAAATGGTGGCTACATCTTTTTTGTTTGTTTGTTTGTTTTGAGGAATCTCCATACTGTTTTCCAAAGAGGGTACGCCAACTTATATTCCCACCAATAAAGGTCTCCAGATCCCTCTAACATCTGCTTTTTCAGTCTTTTTGACATAGGCCATTCTCACTGGTGTGAGGTAGTAGTATCTCATTGTGGTTTTGATTTGTATTTCTTTGATAAATGATGTAGAACATTTTTTTCAGGTGTCTATAGAAAATCTGTGTATCTTCTTTAGATAGGTGTCTATTCAATTCTTCTGTCCATTTTGGGGTGGGTCATTTGCTCTTTTATTGCTCAGTGTATGAACTCTTTATACATTTTGAATATTAAGCTCTTATCTGTATTCGTGTGAATAAATTATCTGATTCCATGGTTACCTTTTCGTTTTAGCAGTGCTTTCTTTTACTATATAGAAATTATCAGTTTGATGTAGCCACAGTTGTTTGGTTTTGCTTAGGTTTCTTTTGTATGGCTGTTCCTTTACCAAAGACATCTTTGAGGTTGAGGTCATGGAGTGTTTTTCCCACACTGTCTTCTAAATATTTTATGGTTTTGGGTCTTATGTCTAGGTCTCTGATCTATTTTGAGTTAACTTTTATTTCGATAATGAAAAATGTAGTTTCTTTCTTTGTTTTTGCAGATATCTTTACAGTTTTCCCAACACCTTTTGTTGAACAGACTTTCTCTCCTCTGTTGTATGCTCTTGGCATCTTTTTCATAGATTAACTATCCAATAGGTGTGGCTTTATTTCCGGGCTCTCGAATTTATTCCACTGATATGTATGTCTGTTTTTGTCCTAGTACTATACTGTCTTGATGGTGATTGCTCTTTAGTGTAGTTTGAAGTCAGGGAGTGTGATTCCTCTGCTGTCCTTTTATTCTCTTAGGATACCTTTGGTATTTGAGGCTTTTTGTGGTTCCATACATACTTCAGTATTGTTTGTTCCATTTCCTTGAAAAACGTCCCTAGAATTTTGATGGGAATTGCATTAAATTATACACACACACACACACACACACACACACACATATAGCTTTGGGTAGACTGGCCATTTTACTATGTTGATTCTTCCACTATATGAACATGGAAGGCTTTCCATCTGTGTCTTCTATATCTTTTGTTAAGTTCCTGCAGTTTTCACTTTTGCCCCAGGAATCTGATTCTTTCTTGGTCATGCTGAGAATGGAAATTTCTTAATTTATTTTTCCTCCACATCATTGTTTGCATATAGAAATATCATTGATTTTTGTGTTGATTTTATATCCTGCCACTTTGCTGAATTCATTGTTTCTAGCAATTTTTTGTGGAGTCTTTAGGATTTTCTATATATAACATCTTACCATCTGCAAAAAATAGTTTTATTTCTTCTTATGCATTTCTTGCTTTATGGTTCTGGCCAACTTCCAGAATTACGTTGAATAGTAGTAGTGATAGTGTGCAACTTTGTCTTGTTCCAGATTTTAGGTGAAAAGCTCTCAGTTTCTGACCAATTATGATGATGACTATGGGGTTGTCCTATATTGCTTTTATTATGTTGAGGTATGAGCCTTCTATTACTATTTTGGTGAGGGTCTTTATCATACATGAGTGTTGAATCTTGTCAAATGCTTTTTCTGTATCTATTGAGATGATATTTTTAAATTTTCACTTAGTCGATGTGGTGTATTACACTGTTTTGTGTATGTTGAACCATTCTTGTATTCCTGGACTAAATCCCACTTGATCATAATGCATAATTTTTTGATGTGTTGTTGAATTCTACTTGCCTCAACAGGATTCTGTTGAGGATTTTGCATCTAAATTCATCAGTGATATTGGTCTAAATATTTTTTGTGCTGTCTTTGTGTAGTTTTGGAATCAGGGCAATAATGGTCTCAGAATAAATTTGGAAGTTTTCCCTCCCCTTCAATTTTGTGGAAAAGTTTATGGAGGATGGGGATTAGCTCTTTGAGTATTTTGTAGAATTCGATAGTAAAGCCATCTGAACCTGGCCTCATTTGGGGGCAATTTTTAATTGTTGCTTCAATTTCTGTGCTTGTGATTGGTCAGTTTGTCTGTGTCCACACAGTTCAGTTTTAGAAGACTAAGATTCTAGAAACCTGGCTATTTCTTCATGATTGATAGATTTGTTAGCATATAAGTGTTCCTAAGTCTCTCATGATCCTTTTCATTTCTGTGGTACCAGTTGTAATCTTACCTTTTCAATTCCAATTTTTGTTATTAGGGTTTTCTGTTTTCCTTAGTGTGTCTAGCTAGGGATGTAACAATTTTGTTTTGTTTTGTTTTGTTTTTTTTTAAAAAAAAAACAGCTCAGGGATTCACTGATTATTTGGATGGTCTTTTTTGTTTTCAATTTCATTTATTTCTGCTCTATTTTTTATTCTTTTCTTTCTTTTGTTGACTTTTGGTTTTGATTTCTCTCCCCTTTCTAGTTTCCTCAGGTATGGGGTTAGATATTTAATTCTGGACTTTTTCTTGGTTTTTGATGTGTGCTTGTATGGCTATAAACTTTCCTCTCAGAATTGCTTTTGCTGCATCCCATATGTTTTGGTAGCTAGTCTCTCTATTTTCATTTGTTCCCAGATAAGTCTTAATTTCATCACTGATCCAGGAGTTGCTGAGAAACATCTTGTTCAATCTCCGCATCTTTGTGGTTCTTCCAGCTTTGTTCTTCTGGTTCATTTTTAATTTCACCTTACTTGTGATCAGAGAAGATGTTTTCTATAATTTCAACCTTGCTAAATTTGCTGACTTATTTTGTGTCCCAGGATTTGGTCAATCCTTGAGAATGTTCCATATACACTTGGATGAATGTATATTCTTTTTTGTTGGGGTAGAATACCTTGTATACATCTCTTAGGTTCATATGATCTATTGTTTCAATTGGGGCCCTTATTTCTTTGTTGATTTTCTACCTGATCTACTGGAGTAAGTGGAGCGCTTATGTTCCCTACTATTATTGTGTTACTATCAATGTTTGTCTTCATTTCTATCAGTATTTGTCTACATATTTAGATGATCCAGAACTGGATGCATATGTTAATGATAGTTATTTCTTCTTGATAGATTACTTTACCATAATGTTCATCTTTGTCTCATAATACCCTTTTTAGTTGGAAGTCTATCCTGTCAGAGATTAATATTCCAGCTCCTGATTGTTTTATTATTGTTACTTTGATATATTTTTCCACAGCCCTTAACTTTCAACCAATTTTTATCTTAGGATCTGCTGAGTTTAGGGTGATGAATGAAATATAGAGCTTTATTATTTTCATTCAAGCCTTTGTTTTCTGTGCCTGTTGCTTCATTTCCTATTTATGCTTGCTTTTTCCTTTAGATGATTTTCAGTGTCTATTCTGTCAGTTTTTTCTACTTTCCAGCTATGTATCTCATTAGGATTAGGTTTTATGGCCATAATGTGGATTGCTCCATGATAGTCTTTTATGAGCGGATGCCATATTATAATTACATATTTGTAAAACATTCCATGTTTTTCTTTCCCGCTTTAATGTTGTTTTTTTGGTTCTCTATCATTCTTATCTTTGTTTCTGCTTTTGCTTTCCTGCTTATCAACATTCTCAAGACTTGATTGACTGATTTTGTTTTTGTCTTCCCTGTAGTACAGCCCCTTTCGAGATTTCTTGTATGATAGGGTTGGTGATACAAAAATCCATCAACTGTACTTTTCACTGAAGACATTTCTCCATCATATCTGAATTATAATTTTGTAGAGTATTCTCGGTTGCTAGTTTTGTCTTTTAGTAGTTTGAATACATTGTTCCATTCTCTTGGCCTGTAGGATTTCTGATGAATAGTCTGAAGATAGTCTGAAGGGTGTAACTTTGTAGGCTACACATTTTTCTCAAGCAGCATTGAATGGTTTTTCTTTGATGTGTCTAGAATAGGTATTATTACATTGAGAAATTTTGGTATTCTCTCTGCTTCTTGAGAGTCTGCAGTTACTTTTTTAATATTTTATACTATAGTAATTATTCTACACATTCAAATAACCTCATAAGCATAGGTTCCCCATTCCTTGAATATATGTCAACACGCTCTGCTCTTCACCAAATCACTAAGTGTTCTTCACCATTGTCTAGTGGGATCGCCACCATTTGCCAACCCCCTCATGCTCCATTGGTAACCGCAGTTCTATTGCAAGTGTCCAAGGGGTGGTTTTATTTCATCTGTTCCTTAGTTTTGTCTATTCACAGTCAACCTATGAGTGAGGTCATCTGATATCTATCTTTCTTCTTTTGACTTAATTTCACTTAGAATAATCCCCTCTAGATCCATCCATGCTAATTCAAATGACAAGATTTCATTTCATTCTTCTAGGGTTGCATAGCATTCCATTGTACATATGTATCACATCTTCTTTATCCATTCAACTGACTTTGGGCACTTAGGTAGTTTCCAGTTCTTATCTATTAAATAGGGCTGCAGTAAACATAGGGTGCATAAATCTCTGTAGATGAAGTGGTTTTGTGTCTTTTGGATATTCAAAAAGTGGGTATTCTAGAAGTGGAATGGTGGATCATATGGGATTGACATCTTCAACTTTTTGAGAACTCTCCATACAGTTTTCCATAAGGGTTGCACTAATTTGCACTCCCACCAATACTGTAAAAGTGTTCTCTTTTCTCTACATCTTTGCCAACATTTGTTGCTTTCAGACTTTTGGATAAGAGCCAGTCTCTCAGGTGTAAGGGGATATCTCATTGTTGTTTTGTTTGCATTTCCCGATAGCCATTGAGTAGGAACATTTTTTCATGTGCCTGTTGGCCATCTGATTATCCTTTTCAGAAAAATGTCTCTCCAATTCCTCCTCTCATTTTTTGTTTGGATTGCCTGTTTTTCTGTACTGAGTTTTATGAGTTCTTTGTATATTTTGGATATGAAACCCTTGTTAGAAATAAAGAATGCAAATTTCCTCTCCAAGTTGGCAGGTTGTTTTTTGTTTTTTTGTTTTCTTTGTAAAATTTTCTTTTGCTGTGAAGCTCTTCAATATGATGTAATCCCAATTGTTTATTTTGATTTTTGTTTCCCTTGTTGGTGGAGTCCCCAAAGACCACTCTATGACTGATGTCATGGAAAGTCTGTCCTATGTTGTCATCTAAGAACTTTATGGTTTCTAGTCTTATGTCCAAGTATCTAGTCTATTTTGAATTAATATTTGTGCATGGTGTTAGAGAGTGGTCTAGCTTCA
>RJWH01006725.1:0-26934 GCA_004363575.1 Solenodon paradoxus
CTGCAGAAGAGAACTGGCATTGTAAGAATTTTAGTTCACAGATAAGCACATCTAGATGCAGTGGTATGCTGCCATTCCCCCACTGAATCTTTTAATGGAAAGTTCCAGAAAGGCAATAAACCTGAAATATGCTTGAAAAAGAATTTCGTTTTGTTTTGTTTTTCAAGGCCTGAACAGTCCACCAAGACCTATCCAAATAATCCTATAAAGAACCCTTTAAAAATACAACAGAACGCTGCATTCATAGACATTAATTACAGGGGTCCACACTGAGAACGTATCAGGTCGTCTTCCGAGACCCTGGATAACGGGCAAAATTGAATTGGCCCCAGGTGGAGACCTCACAGTTAAAGGAATAAACTAGAAGGAGGAAAAAAAAAATAATCTACGGTGTGAAAAGTGTTGAAACATCAGCTGTTAGGAAAAGGGGTATAAAAATAAAACCAAGAACTGTTTTCTATGTGCAGTGGGAAAGTTTACCCAAATGACAAGCTGTCACGAGGAAATATCCAACTCTATTTCCTGAGATCAAAAGGAACAGACAGAAGCCCAGCATTTAGATGTGTGCTGCTTGGCCCTGGCTGCCTCCCTGGAGTAATTACATGGTACATCCACCCAGCAAGTGTCTGGTACCTTAATACTCTGAGCACAAAGGCGAGTGGAGTCATATGACATTTCTATATTTAGAAAAGGACTCGGTTTTCTGTTTTTCTCAACCCTTACAATTTTCTGCTCTAAAGAAAGAGGAGTTTCAAATGTACATGGGTCTTTCTCACATCATGAATAAACTGAATGAGCACCTGTTTTCAACTGCCAAATGCATTTTTTTTTTTTTTTCAAAAAGGAAAGAAGTCTGCATACTTTTAATTCAGCATCGGAGGTATACTTGTTTCCCCTGCTTTCTTCAAAAGACCTTAACCAGAAAGATACAGTAATAAAATTTACCAAATTTTATCAGCGCTGAAGTGCTGAACTGAAAAAAGTAGCAATGACAACAGGGAACAGTGTTCCGGGGCCGTTGAGGTGACAATCTTCCCCCATCCAAAAAAATAGCTGTGACTCTTTGGAACAACTAACTCAGGTAACTTCACAAAGTGACTGTGAAAGATGAATTCTAATGAGGCAGGAAAATCATGTGTTACAGAATGTGTGTGACTCTTTATGATAACATGACTGGAAATAATATTCCTTTGTAAAATGGAGAGTGTTTTAAGTTGAATGTCATGAACCACAATTGACAAGTCAAATTCCCTTTGAAAGCAGGCTTGTTATCTCTGAATATTCTCTCTGTGGGGGTGAGCCAGACGTTTTCCGGAAGTTGAACATGGGCCTGATTCAATCATAGTGTTTGGTTAGAGAATTAGGGCCAGGCTCCAAATGGCAGAGAATTTTCATTCATCATTCATTCATTCGGTATTTAAGATCTGCCTCCTAAACATACTGGCTACAATTCACACACCCAGCATAGAGACAGAACAGCGCTCAATATAGAAATGGATATGTACCTCGTGTCATTGTGTCAAAACGATAAAGCGTTCTAAAAACAGCCCCGGGGGCGGCATGCTCTTCAGGCTCGGGCGGCTGAGATGGCTGGGGTGCGGACCATGTAAATACTCTAAACCAGGGCAGGAAGTGGGGAGGTAGGGAGAGAGAAATAAATAATGTTCCTTCCTCTTCTCCCTTCCTTCCTCTCTTAAAAAAATTAGAAGCACATCCTGGTGAAACAGCAGTTAGGCCAATCCCCTCCAAAGGAGTAAAACTGCATAATCCTGAGTTCGAGGCCTCAGCCTGGTGGGGTTTACAACAAGTGTGAACAACTAAATATAAATGTAAATAAAATGCGTCTTCCTCCTCTCTTCCTGCCTACCTGCCCACTTACCTTCATTCCTGCCTGCACCTTTCCTTAGGAAAAAAACACCACATTTTTTGTAAAATGAAAAAGAAAAATCCTAGGTAACTAGACGGTATTCCATCAGCACTGCCAGCTTGACTGAGGAAATGTCGGCCTAAGTCTCAGTTATTTTATATCCTTAGAGCTTTTGCATCTACCTGATCCATGATCGCTGCCGTCTGACACCATTTCCCTTGTGCTTTCTGAGTCGAGTCTTTTCAGCGTAGCTGAAAAGTCATTCACAGTCATTTGTTTGGTTTTTCATTCAACAATCATTTTGAAACAAGACTGGTCTAGATGCTCAGGGATCCTAGCACTTCACTTGGATGCACTAGTCAAAAATTTCAAAACTGCGTATTTGAAAACTGTGTTTTTGAAATACATACCCTTTAATATGGATACACATTTATGCTTTATTGTCATGAAATTAAGCGGACCCAGTACCAGAGTGTATCAATCCTAAGACGTGCTTTGGTTTTAACACAACTGAAATCAGCATGCATTTTGCCATCAGTGGCATCTCGAAATTATATTTAGAAGCATTTCTTGCTTTCTTCTTTTTTTTAAAGAGGAAGGCGAACAAGCAGGAATGAAGGCAGGCAGGCAGGCAGTAGGCAGGAAGAAAGAGAGAGGAGGAAGAAGCACTTTATTTAGCTGTTCTTTTTTAAAATTTTCAGTTGTTCCCCTGCCCCACCCCTGCTGGCCCCAGGTCAGGAACCTGGGTCCTAGGGCTGCATGTGGACTGCACCCCCAGGCATGGGCTTAACACCTGAGCCACCAGGCCACACCTGTTTTTCTTTTTTTTTCCCCACTCCCTGGCCCAGGTTTCAAACTTGGATCCATACTTTGGATGGTCTGCTTCTTAGTCACCTGAGCCACAGAGGGGAGCTTATTTCTTCCTTAATAGTCCACAAAATGCAGAAGCTTCTTACAAATGATATTTTAGACTCCACAAAATAGAAGAAATGGCCCCTTTGGTTTTATGAATTAATTTTATGTTATTACTTAAGTATTCCTCCATGGACTTCCATATGATTGATAACATTGAAAATAACAATGCAATAGTAATTACTACCGTTTCTTGAACTCTGGCTGCCTGTCAGCAGCTATATGAAATCCCAGACATTTAAGCCTTACGAACTATTCTTTTGTAGATGGAAAAATAAAAAAAAGACCATTAATCTGCCTCATTTCAAGCCTGACCCTAATCTTAGTCCTATCTTTATTTGAAAGTTTGATTTTTGTTCATCATGGATTGTTGGCATATTTAAATATAATATTAAAAGAATATTGAAGTGTACCCTGGTGACTTAGCAGATAAATCTGAGGCCTCCAGCTAACATAGTCCACATACATCCTAAAGACCCAGGTTCATGTCCTGTGCCAGGGGAACCACCAAGATGAACAAATAAGAATAAACAAAATGTTTCCTCCTCCTCTCTTCCTGCCTGTTTTCCTTCACTCTTCATTCCTGCCTGTACCTTTCCTTTAAAAGAAAAGAAATATATATGTATATTTGTGTACCTATATATATACAGAGAGAGAGAGAGACAGACAGAGAACAAGTGAGCATACCCTGGTGGCTCAGGTGCTAAGCCAGCAGCTGGGGTGTGGACCATGTAAAGCCCAAGGACCTGAGTTCCTGACCTGAGGTGGGGGAGGAACAACCAAAAGAACATAAACAAATAAGTAAAAGTGTTTCTCCTGCCCTTTCACCCTTTCTTCCTTCCTTCCTTCCTTCCTTCCCTCCCGCCTCCCTCCCTCCCTTCCTCCTTACCTCATTTCCTATGCTTCTTTCCTCCTTCCCTTTCTGTCTTTAAAAAAAAAAAAAAAAGAAAGAATATTGACCAATCACTTGCTGCTTCCGGTGCTGCTGAAATTGCTCCTGAGACCAGCCCCTCACTTGTTCACCACCCTTCTCCCTTCCCTGGCTTAGGGACCCCAGCTCAGGTGAGCAGCCTGGTCCTGTGGTCCCAGGGGACCTGTTCCCTGCAGAGCATCGATTTCCGGTAGCCATAACTGGCCGCAGGGAATGTTTGCACGCTCAGCATTGTGTTGCCACCAGTGAGAACACAATCAGCTAAGATTCCTTTTCAGTGCATGCCACCTGCCAGGTGTTGCCACAGATGATGGGAACACACTGGAGCCAGTTGCTGTCTTCTTGCGTCTTCGCGTGAATGAGTTAAACATTAAATCAAGCCAGGCTAACTTGTCCATGAGCACCCTTCACAATTTCCGACACTAATAGAAGAAAAAGTAGTTAATGCAAAGCAGCTGGCTCCTTCCCAAACTCTATATGACTTTTTAAACACTCTGGGTGGGTAGCCTCCTTTTCTGTTTCTTTCTGCCTGACATCAATAGGAAAAGTAAGTGTAAAGACTTGTAACTGGCAAGAAGACAGGGCAGCTGGCTTTGGGGACAGCAGCCTCGGTTCCCAGTGAAGGTGGAGAAGAAGCCTCAGAGCTGAGGGTTCTCCTGGGAACACCTGAGTCTTGCGTCTGGTTGAGTTCAGCCTGGAAGTCACCTTCCTCCCCCAGAAAATGCCCATTGAGTAGCCTTAGACATCCGGCGCTGGGCGCTGCCGCGGCCCGGGGCTCTGCTTTCCACACTATGCTGTGCTGGCTTTCGGCTGGGCTGGGGAGCAAGACACTTCTTCTCATTCTTTCTCAAAATCTGCCTCCATCCCATAATGCGTCAAGGTCGTTTTCAGTACCGTCTTCTGGTGTGTTCTGTCTGCGATCAAAGCTAACTTTACGGGGCAAGGGCAGGGTGGGGAGGGGGCGGATAAACCATTCAAATGCGTTATTTGAAGTTTGCAGAATGTGTTTACATATCATCTTATGGTCATCACAGCTTGTACAATAATAACAGCGGCACGCCCTGGTGGAGTAGAGGTTCTGTCCGCCCCTTCAGTCAAGCGCAGTCCACATACTTCCCAAGGATCTAGGTTCATGTCCTGGGAGTGGGGGAAACAACCCAGATAAACAACTAAATAAAATAAATGCTTCTGCCTCCTCTTGCTTCTTTCCTGCCTGCTTCTGCTCGCCTTCATTCCTGCCTCTACCTTTCCTTTAAATAAAAAAGTGAATGAAGTCGCTTCCTCCTCTCTTTCCCTGCCTTCCTTCTCTGCTCACCTTCATTTCTGCCTTGACCTTTTCCTTTAAAAAAAATACTACTAAAATAATAAAAATAATAAAAGATAGCCGAGTTAGTCTCCTCCCCCATCAATCTACTCCTCCATGCAAATACAAGTCAGCTGAGTTAGATTCCAATAGGATATGATCAGTTGTATTCTCACTGAAATTTCAGAATACCAGAAAAGTAAAATGAGGTCCTTTGAAATCTGAAATGTGTCTGAAGTTTCATCACTTGTCAATGTCCTCTGAGTGCTATGTCATGACTTACATTTCATTATCACTAATTATGTGAACTTCATTTTTCACAAAGTACCTCATTGGTACAAAGCCTTTGCTGGACTCAGGGAAGGAAAAAAAATAATAGGCATGTGCTGGTGGAGCAGCAGTTGGGTCAGTCACCTCCAGAGGAACCCAAGTCACATGTCCCTGGGTTCAAGGCCCAGGTCTAGGGTTGGGTGGGGGCGGGGAAACAAGCATGAGTAAATAAAAATAGTGTTTCTTCCTCCTGTTTCTTCCTGCCTGCCTACTTGCCTTCATTCTTGCCTGCACCTTTCCTTTAAAATAAATGCTTTAATAAATAAATACATAAATAAATAAATAAAAAAGCAAGTCATTGATCAAGATGAAGATCACGTGTCTGCAGGCTGAATCGGCCGTCGGGGCCCACGCTCTGGTTTGGGGACTGGGGTGGACTCTGTAGGGACAGGTCCCCAGGCCAAAAAGTTTGGTCCCCTGCAGCATGACTCAGAGACTACAGAGAGATTCTGGGACAGGGAGAGACAGGAATTGTGTTTTCGGAAAAATGACTCTTGGTGAGTGCTGCTAGCTCAGGGGTTAAGCCTGGGCCTGGGGATCCATCTATGGACACCCCAGGGACCTGGGTTCGTAGCCCAGGGCTCGGAGGAACGACTAAAATGGACAGCTAAATAATGAAACTACTTCTTCCTCCTCTGTCTTTCTTCCTGTTTGCTTTCCTTAAAAAAAAAAAATTAGAAAAAAGAAAAGTGACTCCTTGCAAGAGACAGTGAGATGGAACAGTGGGGACCAAGGGTAGAGGTGATGACAGGTGGGGAGGCCAAGGTAACAATGCAGCCTGCCCTGATGAGCTAACCTGATGACCCAGGGTGTGACCTCTGAACCCAGAATGCCTGGGTTCAAATCCGCAACTTCCCCGTTGGCACTGTGACCCCAGGAACGGGACCGGGCTCTGTGTCCTCTGTGTTAATGGGGGACCATCAGAGCTCATCCTCAGAGTGTGAGGACTGAGTGGGCGACGGGTGTAAAGTGCCTGACCCACTTCCAGCAGACAATAGGCTCCATCTACGAGTTCACTATTGTGCTTTTCACCTTGTTTTTGAGGTAAACTGGACCGATAAAATTGCCATCTATTTAAAGTACACAAAGTGATCAGTTGATATACGTAGACATTGTGAAATAATTACCACAACCAAGTTAAGACACGTCTGTTACCTCACAGTTACCTTTTAGGGGTTATCTGAGAAAGTACACAATACAGTATTGACGATCCTCTCACCATGTAGATATTGGAGCTCAGGAACCAATTCATCTTCTAATTAAGTTTGTGCCCTTTGACTGGTATCTTCTATTCCCCCACCCCAACCCCTGGCAACATCATTCCCCACTCTGTTTTTATGAGTTTTTTTTTTTTTTTTTTTTCAATTCTATGTATAGTATATATCTCCCCTTATGGCTCAATTTCATCCATGTTGTAACAAATAGCAGAATCTCATTTTTTACGACTGTGTAGTATTCCACACCCATCCATCTTTCTATCTATCTATCCACTTGTCTACTTTTCCTTTAGCTATTCATCCAGTGATAGACACATTGTTAGCCTATCTTGACTATAGTGGATAATATTGCCATGAACAAGAGAGTACAGAGATCTTATAATGATGATATAGCTTCCTTTAGATGCTGTTGCTACTTGTGATAGATGAAAAACTCATCCAGCTTCTCATCCTTAATAAACTGGCTTTTAAATAAACCAGACATTTAAATTCCCAATTTATTTTTCCTTGCACTCAATGCTATCTATGGAAAATAAGATGACTTGAGATAAAACCATTAAGAAACAAGCTGAATATCTGTGTCAGTTTAACTCAATTTCAGCTGTCACCTGGGATATAAGTTTAGGTCAGAAAGTGTCAGATTTATTCCTGAATACATTTCTGAAAAGGTTTCATATACACAGTCACTCCTGTATTTACATTTCATTCATTGACTTCAGAAAACAGCAACACAGTGAAAAAAGATTGAAGAGCTACGTTCTTAGCAGATTTACACCTACATTTTACTGAAATATTTTTTTATAAATATTTTATTCTGATAAAAATTAAGACATGATCATTAGAGAAACTTCTCTTTTTTTTTAAGGACAGGTGCAGGCAGGAATAAAGGTGAGTAGACAGGCAGGCAGGGAGAGAGATGAAGGAGCACCTTTTCCATTCCCGTTGGGTTGTTCACACAGATATTTCTCTCAGACCCGGGACTCGAACCCAAGGGCATGTGGGCTGCATCCTTCAGAGGTGATTGACCTAAATGCTGCTCCACCAGGC
Source organism: Solenodon paradoxus (assembly GCA_004363575.1). Taxonomy (NCBI): domain Eukaryota; kingdom Metazoa; phylum Chordata; class Mammalia; order Eulipotyphla; family Solenodontidae; genus Solenodon; species Solenodon paradoxus. Next base: position 7,608 of record RJWH01006725.1, read on the forward strand.
ACGTCCAGAAACTTTTTAAAGATATGAAGTCAAGGGAAAGAAAGAAAGTAAATCACTCAAAATAACCTATTCCTCTTCAGCTAATGACTTTAATGAGTTTGGTGCATTTTCTTTCCATCCTATGAAAAGACTCTTTGTTTTTCCATTGCTCTCTGTTTTTATGTGGCAGACATTGTCGATGCTTATACAACACAACTGCTCTGATATTCCGTGTTTGCAAACCCTGACTCTTCAGATATTACACTTCAGAGGGAAGCAGAGCCCTCCCTTGTCCCAGAAGGTAAAATTCCATTAATCTAACACAGATCGGAGTGCTCCATTCTACTCGCCGCTGCAGAATGGGAATTCTCGATCTCAGAACTTCTGGCATTCGGGGCTTGGTCATTTTTGCTGGGGGGCTGTCCTGTGCAGTGTGCAAAATTTGGCTGCACCTTGACCTCTACCAACTAGACGCCAGTAGAAATGTCCCCTCTCCTCACCAGCGACGACAACCAAAACATGTCTCCAGAAATTGCCCTGGGAGGTGCGCCCTGGTGGAGCAGTGGTTGAGTCAATCTCCTCCAGAGGAGCGCAGGCCACATACCTGGGCTTTGCGTTGCGGGTCCATGGGGAACAACCAGTGTGAACAACTAAATAAAACTAAAATAAAGATGCTTCTTTGTCCTCTCTCTGTCTGCCTGCCTGCCTGCTCACTTTCATTCCTGCCTACACCTTTCTGTCATCACTGCCAGAAAGGCTGATTCTTTTTTTTTTAACTCCCAGATCTCAGGTCTCAAACCTGGGTTTGGAGGCTTTACATGGCCTGCATCTCAGCCATAGCGGTGTGAGCCACCAGGGTGCATCTCCGTGGTTCTTTGTAATGACTGCATAGTATTCCACAGGGTAATGGAGCATCGTGTATATAACCAGCCCATGGATGAGAGATACTGCTTTCTTTTTCAGTGTGCTATCATAAATATGCATGCCTTTATATGTTTACATACTTGGCGAAATGAATTTCTAGGATAAATGCCCAGCAGAAGTGGAATGTGTGAATTAAAAAGTATGCCCAGGTTATATCACAAGAGATGTCACACATGTAATTTCCAAAAAGTCAAAAAAAAATGAATGTTAGTTCACCTACTTCCACAAACTTCACTAACTCTAGTGAAGGTAAATAAACCAGGCATTAAGAAATGAGCTGACTATTTGTGTCAGTTTAACTCAATATTAGCTGTCACCTGGGAAATAACCTTAGGTCAGAAAGTATCAATTTATTTCTTGGATACATTTTTAAAAAGGTTTCATATAGGCAGTCACTTAAACATTTTGTGTGTGCCTTGGTGGAATGGCAGGTATGTCCAGCATGTCTGCCAGACCCCAGTCCACATACAACCCAAGGCCCCAGGTTCGTGTCCCGGGGTCGGGAGGAAGATCAAAATGAACAAATAAATAAAATAAATGAAATGCTTCCTCATCCTCTCTCTTCCTGCCTCTGCTCCCCTTCATTCCTGCCCGTACCTTTCCTTAAAAAATTTAATTAATTAATTCAGTTGCACCGCAAAATACGCCAAAAAGTGTTCTCTGTTGAAAAGTAATCTTTTAAGTGGTGAGATAATGTATTGACTGGAGACAGCACATTTTCTTTCTATTTCTGGTGTGGAGCACTAGGTCAGTTTTTATTTTGTATGCAAGTTTTTTTAACCTAAGTACACGTGTTTTTTCCTAATCGTGACAATTCACTAATAGATTTTTTTAATGTTACAAATATCTGTCTTCTGTCATTGGGTTGTATAATGATTTCATCTGTGTTTCTATCAAACGACCTTCCTCCAGGGCAAACTTCTCCATGAGACAGAGTGGACCCCCCCAAGAAAGTTTTAATGTCTATTAAAATCAGGAGAAAAAACAGAACTTTAAATGCATCAATATTTAATATTGATTTATTCATTTGTCAACCAGTGCAGTTATGCAATACAATTGGGAGAAGGACCTGACTGGTTTTAGCATATTTGTTCAAAATACACAGATCACATCTGGTGGTTTCCATTCAGAATAAGTGAAATCGAAGTAGCAACTTGAATCTCAATGTGTAAAATACTCTGGTAATTTCCCACCAGGACTGATCTGCACTGAATGTTGAAATGTAACTCAATAGAGGAAGGTGAGAAATATACAGATCACTTTTACAAAGAAAGCTGAACCTCTGTTGTTTATGACAGGGACCAGTCTGCCTTCACCAAAATGGTGAGAGGGGACAAAATTACATATTTTTCATTTTGTAGTTTTTTTAAAGGAAAGGTACAGGCAGGAATGGAGAGCAAGCAGGCAGGCAGGGAGAAGAGAAAGCAGCATTTATTATTTACTTTATTGAGTTGTTCATCTCGGTTGGTCCCCCAGCCCCGCGATGCAAACCTGGGACCTTGGGGGACCTTGGTGGACTGCGCTCATCTGGAGGCGGAAAACCTAACCGTTACTCCACCAGGGCACACCTGTTTGATATCTTTGTGTTAGTAATAGATGTGTTCAGTGCTCACCTCTCCCACACATCACTTTAGTGCCTGCCTTTTGTTTAAATGAAAATTTTAATTCAAAGTTAAATGGAAAGAGATGAACAGAGGTGACTGAAGTTATTGGTTCTTTCGAAAATTAAAAACGGGTTTGCTTCCAGCAGCAATGAATTGTTATTTGAACAGAGGAAACAGACCACAGGGACAAAGCCGTCAGGGAGGCAGCAGGTTAAGGACACCTTGCAAGGTGAAATGGAGACTCTGAGCAAGTAATCTGCTTAATGACCTGCCTTCCTCCTTTCCTGGTGTTAGAACACTTTCGTTACAGTATTGTGGTGAATCATTTCCTTCCAAGGCTCCGAAAGAGCTATCACACAGGCGCCTTGTCTAGATTTTTACCAACAATATAAGCTGAAAAGTTTCCTCATTCCAGAAATGCTAACAAATTACATGAGATGTATTCTTTAAAAAAAAAAAAACTGCATAAAAATAGAATGACCGGGAGAGGGAGAAATTATGCAGGAGAAAACAAATGTTTTAAGAAAGCAAAAACAAAACAAACAAACAAACAAACAAAAAAACCCCACTCTCTTGTCAAAGAAAGAAGTTGTTCCTCCCTTGTTTAATCACTAAGCATAAAATTCCTTCTGAAGGCAGAAACGGGGTTGGGGTGCGTATGGGGGCTGGGGATCACTGCCTTTGCTGAGCCCTGGAGGATTTCACTGGGGACCCAGTAAGGAAGAGTGACGGGGTGTGGAAACACTGGCCCCAGTGTATTTCTGCTTGCACTATAGGAGTTTTTAATTGACAAATCAATACCTTGGTTGTCCTTGAAAAACCCTGTAGGTCTGTTTTTAATAGCTTGCTACAGGGGTGAAATTACACTGATTACTTTGCAAAGCCTCACCTTTGATCTACTGATCTAGTTAAGAACCTGTGACAGGGAGAGCCTGTGGCCGAGAGATCATTAACAAATTAAAAGAAGGAAGGGAAAACTACAAGTTACAGAAATACAGGAAGTGTGAGGCTTGTCGGTTGTTGAAACATTTGATATTGTCTTTTTAGAGTCACAGAGCTCTGAGGGCTTTCTTTGAGAAGACAAAATAGTGACATTTAAAAGCAAAAGGGCAACAAAAGCAAAGCCATTCCCTGTTCAAACTCAAAAACACAGTGGCTCAAATCCAGATTCACGGTTCGGCCCGTTCTTGCTCCCCAGCCCCCCTCAGGATTTGTGTCCCTTTGAAATGAGATGATAGTGAAAAGACAGGTTATCGTCGCTGTGTCCGCACTCTGGAAAAAGTATGCCTTTTCAGTTTTCCTTGTTTATAGTAACTATATTAATTTCCTTGTTTCTCATTATATTTCATATCAATACTATATTTCCTTTATATTAAGTTTTCCTTATATATTTTATATGTATGTTTTTGGTTTGTTTGTTAAGGTGCAGGCAGGAATGAAGGTGAGCAGGCAGGCAGGCGGGCAGGGAGAGGAGGAAGACGCACTCTTTTATTTTCATTTAGTGGATCACACTGGTTGTTTCCCCTGACACAGAGGGGCCTGGCTCCTTCGAAGGCGATGAGCCTAACGGCTGCTCCACCAGGGCAGGCCTGTGTTTAGTTTTTAGAGTAGCTGAGGTGTTCAGGAATGTCAAACAGATGGTACATAAAGTTCTCATATACCCTCCTCGCCCCCTCACTCATAAAGTTTCCCTGTTATTAATTTCTCGTGCTCCTGTGACAGAAATGATACACTAGATAAACTGATGTTGATACCAGGCCACTGAGCAGCACCCGGAGTTCACATGAAATGCATTCTTTATTTTGCACAGCGGCACGGGTTGTGGAAAATGCACGACTTAACAGCCACCATTACAGTCGCATACCGAAGCTTCACTGCCCGAAAACCGCCCCTTTTTTTGTTCTGCCGAGCTGCCCTTCTAAATTCTGGACTCTCAACATCACTGATGTTTTGTCGGACCCCCCCCCCCCCCCCCCCCACCTCCCTTTCCGAAAGGGCTCTTATATTAGGGATAGATGAGAGCTAACTGCTCCCTTCTGGCAGTGACCCAGAGAAAGTAACTTCATCTGTAATTTGGAGAACCCTGGACAGTCTCCTATCCTGGTATTATTTGTTCTTTTGGCCAAACAGGATAATACCAAAACTTGTCTTGCCAAACACACAAGAGGAAGCCCCTTTCCCCGAAACAGAGCTGAGAAGCCAGGAACTGGAAGGGGTGTGTCCAACGATCACCAGCCCCTCCCCTCCACTCCTTAGTTAGTTGCACATCCTGATTATTTTACTAACTGCAGGAAGGCAGGATTGCTTCCTTCTCTTCTGGAAGATACAGAGTTTTGTTCACAAGTCCCCTGCCTTCTGCTTGCATGCATGCTCGTCTGGAGTTCTTAAAGCTGCACCTGAGACCCCCCGCAGACTTCCACGCGAAGGCGGGAGGTGGTGGATGCCTGGAATTTGGGGTAGAGAATACAGAATATAAAAAAGCAGAAAATCGCAATTCCTTGTCCATCTCTGTGTTAAAAGTGCTCAACAAATAGCTGAGTAGCTACTATGTGTCAGGCTCTGCTCAAGAATGAAAGTCTGCTCTCAGGGAGTTTATGGTCTCCTGGTAGAAGACAAATACTGTTTTTTAGTTTTGCTTTTGTTTTTGAGGAAGGAAGAAAGGAATGAAGACAGACAGGCAGGAAGAAAGAGGAGGAAGAGGCATTTTTTCACTTGTTTGTTCATTTTTGGTTGTTCCTTCCAGTCCAGGTTTCAAACCCAGGTCCTTGGACTTTGCATCGTCTGCACCCCAGATGCCAACTTCATACTTGAGCCACCAGGGTGCAATGGCAAAAACTGACTACTAGAGAAAAGAAGACAGCGGCAGGGTACTGAGAAGAGTTGGAGACTATTTGCTAGGGGAGTCTGGAAAGGTGGCTGCAGAACTGGTGTGTCAGTGGACGTGCGGATGAGTGAGTCAACCAGGCAAGAAAAAGTCTACAGGTGGAGGGGTGGGCAGCGGGGCTCTGGGGGTCAAGAAAGGGCCTAGGGCTGGATCAGCCAGATTTGTCAGAGGAGAAACAGGAACACGTTTGCATTGAGAGGCCCAGGAAAAAGTGAATAGGAGGTGAGGTCAGGAAGGGTTATGTGGTAGGAGCTTGGGTGGTGCCTTGAAAACAATGGCCGTCCATGGGGGGTGCCAGTCTGCATCTGAGACCAGACTGGAGAGCATCCCATGAGCTGTATTTCCTCTTTTCTGTCTTTACTCTGTGCCTCAATGATCCCATCTGGATGTCCTCATGTCCCTCCGATGATGACACCCCAACATATCTCTCCAATCTGAGCCTCCCCCCAGTGCTCCTCTCCTAATTCCAGCGACTTGCTCACTGTCTCCTGGGGATGACTAAAAGGCATCACACAGTGGGCATCCCAGAGAGCAGCCCCTCACGTCCCCACAGCTGGTTTTACCCACAACCTTCTCCTCCTCTTTAAAAGAAATTCCAGTCTTCTGTTGGTGCAAGCCAAGACCCTTGCAGTCATCCTTGAGGACTCGCATGGACTCAGATCCCATATAGAGCAATCCTGCTGAATTATCAAAAATCCCACGAGATGAGCTCCAGCTGTTCTGTCATTTCCCTGGTGCAACCGCTCATCCTTGCCTGCCTAGGCTAGTGGAATGCCCTCCTAGCTGCTTTCGCTCTTTCCATTCTGGTCCCCTCCCAGTTTAGTCTATTCTAAAAACGGGGGAAATCTGCTCACATTAGTCAGCCCTTCTCAGCCCTCCCTATGAACTGCCACAATTCCCCCACTTCAGACTAGGAGTCAGTGTCTTCGTGACGGATGGCTCATGATCTGGTCCTCCTCCACTCTGCGCCATGTCTTGCCAGGAACACACCGACCTCAGGGCCTTTGCACATACTGTGGTAGCTGCTTCAAGATTCCTTCTGATAAGTGCATAATTTGTTCCCTCACCTACTTCAGTTATTCATTCACGTGGCACCTTAGGGCAGACACTGGCACACCTTTTCTGTCAAATAAGTGAGAATGACTATTTTAGACTTAGTGAGTTCCATGGCTTTTCATAGTTCCTCAGCTCTGCCATGGCAAGCAATTCAACAAAGGAGACAGCTATGTCCCAATAAAACTTTCTTTATGGACTCTGAAATGCAATTTCCTGTCGTTTTCATGGGTGACAAAATGGTATTCTTTTGATTTTTTTTTCCTAAGCTGAAAATAGAAAAACCATCGTCAGCTCACAACTGTACAAAAAACAGGTAGCCTGTGCGCCCTGATGGCCTAGCAGTCCAGTACACTCTGGGCGCAGTCCACATACATCCCAAGGTCCTGGATTCAAGACCCAGGGCTGGGGGCGGGGCAGGGCAGTGGCAGGTGGGGACAACCAAGATGAACAACTACAGATAAAGTGCTTCAAAACCCAAAATAAAACAGGCAGCAGGCTGGGTTTGGGCTGTACTGTTGAGTCCCTAGATGGTCAGCACCCCCTGCGCCCCCTTAGAGAACAGTGCCTGGGCCGTCCCCTCAAAATTATGTACACACACTGGCGTCCTGGGTGGAACATGAATACAAAACAAAGGAACAGACAAAAACCAAACCAACCCTTGGACACTTGCAGTAGAACTGAGGTTACTGATAGGGAGTGGAGTGGGCCTGGGCAAGTGGTGGGGGGCCCGCTGGGCGACGGGGAAGAACACTTGGTGACATGGTGTGGGGCAGGGTGTGTTGACATATTTCTAAGGAATGGGGAACCTGCACATATGACTATTTTAATGTGTAGACACAAGGTTACTACAATAAAAACAATTATGTACATACACACGTGCACATGATCCTTGACAGAGGTTTTTTTTTTTTTTTTTTTTTTTTTTTAGGGAGAGGGAGGAAGAGAAGGAAGAAGCATTTTTATTTAGTTAGTTGTTTGTTTATTTTTAGTTTTTCCCCCAGGCTATGGGTCGTGGGTCCTTGGACTTTACATGGTCCACATCCCGGCCATCCCAGCCACCTGAGCCACAGGCTTTACCCAGAAAGATCTTTCCATCTAGCTTTCTCTATATTTAATTTACTATGTTGTCTATGTATTTTTATTTCTTATTTTCTTTAATTTTCTAAAAGGAAGGTGCAGGCAGGAACAAAGGTGGGTAGGCAGGCTGGCAAGAAGAGGGGAGGAAGAAGCTCTTTATTTAGCTGTTCACCTTGCTTGCTCCGCCTGGTCCCAGTATGTGAACCTGGGTCCTTGGGGTGGAGGTGAACTATGCTCTCGGTCAAAGTAGCCAACTCATCCACTAAGCCACCAGGGTGCGCCTTTTTTATCTATTTATTTTTGTTTTTAGGAGAGGGGCAGGCAGGAATGAAGGTGAGCAGGAAGGCAGGGAGAGAGCAGAGGAAGAAATATGTTATTTTTTTCATTTAGTCGTACATCTTGGTTGTTCCTGCCGGGGCCCAGGATACAAACTCAGGTCCCTGGGATGGACGTGAACTGTACTTAGGCTGAGGGAGTCAACCTAACGGCTACTCCAACAGGGCGCCCCTTTTTTTTTTTTTTTAATCTCCGGTCCCTTGTCTCCAATGATAAGCTCCACGAGGCCAGTGCTGGGCCTTCATGTCCCTGGGAGCTCAGTACGGAACGGCAGCAGGGACCTTCAAGGAGGGAGGACCAGAAGGGGAGCCCAGGTGGATGGGCTGCTAAGCACCGTCTCCCAGGAGCCGGCAGAGAGGAGGGGACGTTTGCTGAGGGGACACTGCGCAGGCATCAGGCTTCCTACGTGCCAGACAGAGAACACTTTCCAGCTGAGAGGAGGGCTTGGCACTGGAAACAAGGTGTTTGTGGGCGGCGAAGCTGAGCGGCGGGCAGGGCTGGACTCTGCGTCTGGACTCTGCTTCCCTGACCTGGGTCTGCTTCAGAATAACCTGCCAGAGTTTTCCAGAAACGAAATCCCTCAGTCAGCACAGCACATTTACCAACATGAGAATCCCTGGAGAGACTGCATCCAAACTCTGCCAAAGCTGGCCAGATGACCTCCCACAAGTTACTTAATCTTTCTCAGTGTTTACTACAAAACAGAGATAATGATTACCTCATAGAATTGTCAGGAGGGTTCCATGAGCTCATGTAATTGAGTCTCGGCACAGTGCTTGCTACTTTGTTTGCAATAAATAGCAATACTCATGCTCACTGTGGAATAAGTAGGGAAATACAGATCAGCAAAAGGGAGGTCATTTTATTTCTGCAAAATAACCACTGATAAAGTTGTGTGTGTGTGTGTGTGTGTGTGTTTAAAGAAAGGTGCAGGCAGGAAGAGAGAGAAGGATGAAACATTTTTATTTGCCTTATTTCATTGTCCACTTGGTGGGTCTCATCTCACGGCTCCGGGACGCGAACCTAGGACCTTGGGATGCACGTGCACTGCACCCAATGGCTACTCCACCAGGGTGCACCTCTCGGTGTGCTTTTGAACACCACATGGAGAGGTGGCTTGCCTGCCCTTTTATCATGCACCTGGTGGCCCACTGCTAAATCTCCTTAAGGCCTAGTTCACATCCATCCCCAGGACTGGAGTTCAAGACCCAGGGCCGGGGAAACAGCCAAGATGAACAACTAAATAAAATGCTTCTCTCTTCTCTCTTCCTTCCTGCCTGCCTACTCACCTTCATTCCTGCCTGCATCTTTCCTTTAAAAACAAAAAAGTTTATGAGATAACGAGAGAAACTGACTTTTCTAAAGGAAAGATACAGGCAGGAGTGAAGGCGAGGAGGGAGGCAGAAAACACAGAGAAGCAGAAGAGGCACTTTATTTACTTCTGTTTAGTTGGCTTCTTCTCCCGGCCCCAGGTCTTGAACTTGGGACCTTGGGATGTATGTGGGACAACTCCCAGGGAGTCCTACCACCAGGCCACCAGGGCATGTCCTAGGGGGAAATTGAAACCCTGGTAAAAGCTTCCATTAAATGAAAGACTTTCACTGCTATTTTTTGGTAAGATGTCATAATGATATTGTGAGTATAATCTGTCAGCGACCCTAACAGAAGATGAAATGATATATCATCTAGGATTTGTGTCAAAGTAACAGTGGAGAGAGTGGAACCCTGATGAAACAAGTTGTTCACGAGTTGATAGTTATGGGAGCTGTTTAACGGGTGGATGGAGGTCTGAACACTCTCTTCTCTACGTTGGCATTTGGTTGAAATTGTCCATAATAAGAAAATATTTTCTCAAAACTACCTAGTTAGTTGGCTTTAGGTATATGACTTTTTCCCTTAGGGAGTTCCATTATAAGTGAACACTGACATTTGTAAATGAAAAGACATTGACTCAAAGTATTATTAGAGTTTTAAGAGGAAGATAAAGCCATGCTTAGAAAAATCACGATATAAGAGCACTTCCTTTAAGATTGCTGAAATCAGTCCTATTCTTTGAGGCATTCATATATCAAACTAAACTGCCAGGATAAAGGCCAAGAGTTGTCCTACTAATATCAGTTTCCTCTACTCTACTCTCTCAGCAATAAAATCCCCAACTTTTTTTGGCACAGGGCCACCAGATAAAATGTTTCCCAACTTCCTTTGCATATGAAAGTAGTTATGTGACTACATTCTGACCAATGGTTTTTAAAGGGAAGTGATACATATGGCTTCCTACAAATGCCTTTAAAGAGGCATGTCCTCTTTTCTGACTCCCCCAATTCATCCTGCTTACTGGAATGCGGTCTAATGTCTGGAGCTTGAGCAGCCGTGTTGAATCATGAGGCAGAAGCCATATGAATGTAAATGGAATGGTAAAATAGGAAGCCCAGCTCCCGATATCGAAGACCACCATACAGCCTTAGACTGGTTGCTTCCAAACTATCCTTCATTGAGAGAGAAATGAATTCTTATCGTATGAGTTTCTGTTATGCATAATTGATTCTGATACGAATGAATAGGGTTGCTAAAGTGTATTTGTAATCAGCTCCCTAATAATTATTGACTTTTCTCTTTAGGTTGTATCATGCTAATTGCTGTGAGAAAAACAAGAGAAATGTGGTAGAACTCAGCACATAAGATTTCTCAATTTAATTGAAAGGTGTACAGAAAATGAGATAATGAATTAAGATACAATTAAATAGCAATACTAGCTGGCATGCATTTGGGTACTTACTATGTGCCAGACATCGTTCTAAGCACTTTACACATATTAGCTAATCTACTCTTCACAACAAGATTAAGAACTATTATCTTTCTCATTTACAGGTGAGAAAGCAAGCCCAGAGTGGTTAAGAAACTTGCCCAGATCAGACAGCCTTTAAACTGTGAAGATAAGGACTGCAAAGGGGATTGATTAGGAAGGTTCAGGAAGGAGGGAAAGGACGGGTTCTCTGACACATCTTTATAAAGAGGGCAGCATCTTGGTTCATTCAATCAATATTTACTCAAGGAGCTAAGGTGAAGACTATAAAAGCATGGTCCTGAGTTCGAGATCTGTGGCAAGAGTGAGGGTGGGGAGAGGGAGGAACACACACACACACACATTTTATTTTTTTAAAGGAAAGGCACAGGTAGGAATGAAGGCGAGCTGGCAGGCAGGCAGGAAGAGAGAGGGGGAAGGAGACTTATTTTTTTTACTTAGTAGTTCATCTTGGTTGTTACCCCTGGACCAGGTTGTGAGAGCAGGTCCTCGAGATGTGTGGACTGAACCAGTGGGCGGAGGAACACCCATCAGCTAGACCACTAGGGCATTCCCAATATTTATTGAGTACTTTCCATGGGCCAACCACCATCAGGCTGAGGATTGAGCAAGCTTGGGGCCCACATCCCAGTGGGCGTTAGGGGCGAGCAAATTACTATGTGGAGACCAGTCTGCCACGCGGCACGATCTGTGGCTGCCCCCCCCCCCCCATGGAAATCCACAGCGAGGACCCTGAGGGTGAGGCTCACAGGTGGCCCACAGAGGGACTGGGCTTGGTCTGTGGTTTTAAGAAAGTTGAGGGTTCATTTCTGATTTCACTGGAAAAAGTGGACTAGTCATCAGGATCAGAGCAGTACTTCTCACGTCCATGACAGTGACACTGAATATGACTGCGCCTTCAGATAATGTGTCCTCTGTCTGCCCCGCTTCCCAGCCCTCCCAGAGGTTATGAGGGGCCAGGGTGAACGGAGGCCTCTATGTGACAGGATGTGACCACCGATACAATGGACCTCGTGCTGCAAATATGGGGCGGGATATTTCCACGGAAACCACAAAATTTCTTCTGTTCTCCCCTAGCTTCCCAGTCATCAAAATAGAGAAGGATTTTGAAACTAAAATCTTCACTACATACAGACATAAAAATTTGGAGGACCTTCAAACTTTCCTGTTAGTGAGGAGGTCTCGATTAGCTTGTCCTGGGGAATCTTATCATCAGTGAGCCCTGGTGCAGCACCCAGCGGTAGGTCCGTGGCCTCCAAAGGAGCCCAAACCACACAGCCCTGGGTTCGAGTCCTGGGTTGGGGGGTGGGGATAGGAGGGCCAACCAATGTGAACAACTAAATAAAAATAAAGTGCCTATATGTCTACTCACCTTCATTCCTGCCTTCACCTTTCCTTTAAAAAAACAGAAAAAGAAATCTCCTTATCAAATAGACCAATAAGACTTCTGGAAATCTCAGAAGCTGGCTCACTCAAGATGCAAGAGGCAGAAAACAGAATGTTTCCTTCTTTTAGCAGAGGTACCCCAAACCCTAGTGCGCAAACAAAACTCTAGATGCGTTTTAGCATTGCAAGGATAATAAATAAAAATAGATCCTCATGTAAATCAGCAAGACAAAATCCACACCCCTGCAAGGCTTATCTCCTCTTGAAAACAAACTAGGAATCTGCAAAGACAGGACAAAGTCAACTCATGTTTTCTCTGTGATCTTCCTGTAAACCCAGCACCGACTGACCTCTGGCTCAGCTCAGGCTACTCTTCACCCACATTTCTCTAAACTCACTGTTGTCTTGACATCTTCACTTTTTCGAGCTCCTTCCTACTCCAGGGGCTCTGCATATCCTGTTCCCTCTGCTCAGAATCTCTTCCTTTTTTTTAACTTCTCCCTGCTCATTCCTCCCGTCCCCTCCCTTTAGCTTAATTGATGTCTCTTCTCCCTTGGGCTCGCCTGGGTCAAACTATCCCTTTTTCCTAGAAGCCCCACCACCTACACAGTGAGGTTTTTTTTTTTTTTTTTTTCCATATATTCTCATAGCGCCCACAGCCAAAAAGTGACCACTGTGGGCCTCAGGTATTCGGGTCTTTGTCACTCTCTTCCTCCATAAAAGGATAATGAAATTCCTAGTTTGTCACTGCACTGGCATAAGCAAGAATAATCATCTAGGCTGAGTTTATTATTATTCGTTCAGGATGATTAGATTACTCCCCCCCCCCCCGCCCCCCTTCTGACTTTAAAAGACAATAGTAACATTTGGGGCCGAGGGTTGGGGGTGTCCTGAAAGCACCCCAGGTCTCAGACACTCAGACCCCTCTTCCTGACGGAGAAGCTGGCGCTCACAACACAGTGGGCTTCTTGACTGAGCAATGATTCCAGCTGTAGCTGAAGACTTTCTCGAGATTCCAGCAAAGAACACCTGCACCATTATCCCCAGAGTGATATTCAGAATGTGAGAGCCCTGTAGTCTCCCCGGGAAGGTCGTGCCAAGGGACGAGGGTCATCTGCATTTTCAGTCAAGACTGTTAGCCCTAATGCTCACAAATGGTTGGGAGCCAGCAGAATTCCTGTTCACCTGCTTAAAACTCCAGCGAGGACCACGTTTTTTATGCAGTTCTGCCCTTATGGAGACCCTGGCACTTAGCAGATGCTCTGCTCTGTGAATTTCCAGTAAATAAGGAAAAGAAAAGGGATGTGCCGGTCATCTTTTGCAAGGCTCTAGGTTTTGTCCAGGCTGTAAGAAAGTAACTATTTTTAACTCTGCTGGTGGGTATGGTGTGAAAAAATAATAATACAAAATTTAGAAAAAGAAAGTAACTCTATTTTCAAGGGCCTTGGGAGTCTTTTATATTGATATACCTGTGCCCCCTAAAACATGGCCGGCTGAGTAGCTCTACAGCCGTTTTGTTGAATGACTGTCCACGGGTTAAGATTTTTATATCTTGCACAAGTCCCCTGATCGTCCTCAGATTACAGATGAATCATTTCATCACATCTCTTTTCGCATGTATTCGAAGGTGAGGCTGGCAATGTCAAAGACGTGAGAAATCCATGGATTTGGCGGTTCCTTTGGCTGCATTTGCCCCCTCTGGGTGCACCCGCCCTGGTGGCCCTGGGGGGCGAGTCCACTGCGGTGTGATCCACTGCATCTCAAGGTCCTCAGTTCAAGACCCCGGGCCAGGAAACAACCAAACATGAATAACTAAATAAAATAAAATAAAGTGCTTCTTCCTCCTCTCTCTTCCTGCCTGTCTGCCTGCTCACCTTCATTCCTGCTGCACCTTTCCTTAATTAAAAAAAATAAATAAATAAAGATTGGGAATTGGGTAAATGGAGACCAGTGTGTGGTGGGGAAGGGGCTCTTCCTGAGGGCAGCGAGGGACACAAACTTTCGAATTCATGGAGTCTGGCTTTATCAGAATCAATCTGTTTTGCTCAAGAAGAATGAGAAAGTCCTACCTAAAATCGTTCCTACAGTGAAATCATTCCACCTTTTCTTGTGGGATTTACGTGGAGCTCACTCGAAGCTGAGAGTTCTCGGATCTTTTCGTCGCACACAGAAGGGAGCGCTTAACGAAGTTACCCTCGTCATTGCGTGTGTGGGCTCCTTCGTGTTGACCACCTTGATCATGAAAGACGTTTTAATGATCCATAGGAGTTCTGCCTATTTCAAATGTGTTCCAGAGGTAGCGTTTTTCCTCTTGTTAAAATGCTACTGCAAGATCACATCCAGTGTGTCGCTTTAAAAAATCTGTGTACACATGTATGAAAAAGGACTCCTTTTATTTTTTCACTTCCCCTTTCGAGGAGGAAGAGATAAATTATGAGAACAGAACTGATGTTAGGAATTTGGTGCATAAAAAGAAGCTTCCAGGGAAAGTTCTGGAGTCCCTAAAGGTGAAGATCACTTGAATGCTCTTTCTATTTCACCAGAGAATGAGCCTTTGGTGAATGAGCCTCAGGTTGAGGGCTCTGAAGAACTGTGGATTATCCTGGAAAAATGCTGTTTTTTTTCTACTTGTGGTTTAGTTCATTGATATTCAACCCTATTTTAGAAAAGACGACATACGTACCCTAGTTCCCAAGTATGAAGACTGAAAAATAGTTCTTGTATGTTAAGAAGTACAATGTAGGAGCATCCGCGGGGAGTAGTGGTTGGGTCAATGGCCTCCAAAGGACCACAGGCCACAGACCCCTGGGCCCAGGGGGAAACAACCAGTGTGACCAACTAAATAAAAATAAAATGAAATGCTTCTTCCTCCCCTCTCTTCCTGCCTGTCTGCTTGTCTTCATTCCTACCGCCACCTTTCCTTAAAAAAAAAAAAAAAAAAAAAAGGTATAGTGTACAAAAATGATTTATTTATTTAAGATATGTAAATATATATCTAAATGGAAGAAACAGGGCATGCCCTGATGGAGCAGAGCTTGGGTCAGTCTCCTCCAAAGGAGCACAGACCCTGAGTCTGGGGGGAAACAACTGGTATGAATAACTAAATAAAAAATAAAATAATGTGCTTCTTCCACCTCTCTCTCCCTTCTTGCTGGGCTGCTCACCTTCATTCCTACCTGCACCTATTCTTAAAACGAAACAGGAAAAAACTAAAACGAAACACAAAAACCTTCCATTTGAGACTCTCTGAGTCACTCGCATATGTAATTAAGCAAAATACATATTTTCTCAGCATTACGACAGCATTTAATTGATTGCTTGGTTGTGTTTTTTTGTTTGTTTCTTGTTTGCTTGTTGATTGCTTTTGTGGAAGGTTGTGAGTTCCTCATTAGTGACTAAAACCCTCCAAGTGACTAACATTTTGTGACTTAAGTCTTTAAAGTTTTTAAAATAGATCAACAGAAATCTATTTGTTCAGAGCCAAAACCTACCTGGCACCTGCTCGTAAGCCGAGGCCGTCCTTTCTGGCTGACTCGACCTCACTAGGAGCCTTGACACGTTGGTATTGTGACAACTGAATTGGCCCAGAGAATTAAAGGAACTATTAATGGGAAATATTAATGAAGTGGTGACCCAGATCAAGGTCACACACCTCCCTCTGTCTCAGTGGGTTCAAGCTCTCTCTTCAGTTCTAGTCTCCATGGTGAAACTCCCGACTCTGAGTTACACGCCTGTGACATTAGGAAAGAAACATCTGCTTCTGGGACCGAGGTTGGTGAGCTCATTCCAGATGCAGACCCTGGACTGAAGGTTTGCAGGCGACATTAAGAATGTTCTAAGGTGCTTAGCTGTGCCATCTGGGCCAGTATTGTGAACATTTCTGTGCCGCAGTTTCCTCCTCTGCAAAATGGCACCATGGGGCCGAAGAGAGCCTTCATCAGGTGGCCTAGTGGTCTAGTACACCTGGGAGTAGTTCCACGTCCATCCTAAGGTCCCAGGTTCAAGACCCGAAGCCGGCGGAGGGGTGGGGGGGACACGGACACCCAGTGTGAACAACTAAATACAAGTAAATAAAGTGCTTCCTCCTCCTCTTCTTCCTGCCTGTCTGCTCGCCTTCATTCCTGCCTGCGCCTTTCCTTTAAAAAACAAAGTTTGCTTGGATTGCGCCTTGGTGATCACTCCCCTTGCCCCCAAAGGGCTAACTGCTAGTCTGCAAATAAAAGAGTAAAGCCTGCTCCAGAGGGAGGGATCGGTAGGCATTTGGGGAAAAATCATGTACTAAAAGAACAAAGTTTTCTTTGACATATTTTGAACATGGGCTCATGGGCTGAAGGCAACAGCTAGCTCTTCTGCATAGCAGAGATGTCAGCCAGCCGCAGGGAGGAGGGAGTTTTAGAGAGCCAAAGGGACTTTTAGCTGAGTAATAAAGCAATGTTCCTGGTGAACACCGCCCTCCTTTCTTTCTCCCTGGATTGTAAAAGCCTGAAACCAAGGTTCAAGGTCACCCAGGTATTTTACAAAAATCACTGGAGAAGGACTGTCCTGGAATCACAAATTGCTAACCCTGGGTTCACAGGGCACATTCTAAATCAGGGAGACTAAGCCTCTGTTAGGTTAGTCATGCCTTCTGCAATCCTTTTTTCTACCTGTCAGTAATAACCACCCATGGCGTGACCGACGCCGTGTCAGTTGCATAAAAATGATAAGAGTTTTCAAAAACATTTCTGGGCTAAAGGCCCACACAAAAAAATCACCTTGTAAACGACATGAAAAATATACACACAGGATATTGATAACGACTGGCGATGATTCGTGACACTTTAGTGAATAAGAGGGTTTTTTTTTTTTCTTTCTTTGACTGTCCCATCTATGTACAAAGGGCCTGGATTTTTTTTTTTTTAAGGTGTTGGGATAAAATAGCACCAAAATAAATTCATAGGAAAAAAAAAGAGGAAGCCATGATACTAATATCAGAAGTCAGACCGCCTCCTTCTCAAAGGGGTACATTCCCCACGGTGAAAAAGAAACAGGATCTTCAAGGTGAAGAGACTTGGATATTCCTTGGGAATTCTAGGAGTTAGAAAGTACCAGCTTACTGTCAAAGCAGCAGAGAGAGGCCACTCAGAGTCGAGCTAGAAGAACCACGCAGACGGGGTTTCCAGGGCCAGCGCCTGAGGGGAAGGCCCAGTTGCTGTCAGGATCCCAGACTTCAGAGTAGGCCCAGCAGTGACACATTTTGTGACCTTAGGAAGGTCACAGCCGCCCTGGCCACAGTTTTCTAATCTGTGAAATGGGATACTATGCTTCCCCCTCCATCAGCAGTGATACTGAGATAATAGAGCTGTGAAATCCTTTGAAAGGTACAAAGCAAACATCAGCTGTTCCCTGAAGAAGGCACAACTGCAAGGTTTTCTGTATCGTTTGGATCAAAACATTGCTTCCTTGTCTACAAGATTTATTGACACGGATGGGCAGTTTGTTTGTAAAGATGAATCGAGGGCCTAGTCGGAATCTTCAGTACTGGAACTCTGAGTGAATTGACCTAAAGTCTTGTTTTTAAAAGGCAGTCCCTAGGCCAAAAAAAAAAACCAAAAAAACCCCCAACAACTCTTCTTCAGCAGAAAGATAAGAGGACACTGGGCTGCAGTTAAAAATCACCTCCCTCCCTCATGGTTTATTCCTGACCCAAACAGTTGAGGCCTGTGTGATAGACTCCATTTGAGCTTAAACTCAGGAAGGCGGTATTTCCTCACCAAACACATTCTCCTCTTATCCCATCTCTGGCCAAATTCTCTCGTCTCTGGCCAGAAATGTGTAATGCTCCCAGGAACACGGGCCTGCCTATCTGGGGGCCAAATAATGACTCCGCCAGCGCTGGTTAATCACTGGCCTTCCAGAGTCGGGGGGCAGAGCCCCTCCACCCCCTCTCCACCCCCATGGGAGGTGGAGGCACTTCTGAGCCATCCATCCGGATAGATA
This sequence comes from Solenodon paradoxus, assembly GCA_004363575.1. Taxonomy (NCBI): domain Eukaryota; kingdom Metazoa; phylum Chordata; class Mammalia; order Eulipotyphla; family Solenodontidae; genus Solenodon; species Solenodon paradoxus. The sequence goes on from RJWH01006725.1 coordinate 25,636, forward strand.
GTCACCCTTCGGGGTATCAGGAGGCTTTGTTCAATTACTCTAGTCTTGAGCTAATTTGCTGCCGGCTCCCTGGATTCAGGCCACAGTCACTGGCTGGTTTTTCTGAGCCTGTTTTTGGCACAGGTAGGAAAGGAAAAGAAGAAAAAAAAAAAAAAATGGTGTAAGCAAGTTTCGAAATCTTAGATCATTTCATGAATGACTCAGTGTTTCCTTGTGGAAAAGTGCAATAATTGGCTTTCATTAATAACTCAGCTTTGAAAAAAAGAGGTTCTCAAGATCGAGGAGCCTGCTGTGCTATCTGAAGGCAGCCATGCCCCGATCTTCATTTTTATAGCTTCCAGAGGAATTTCATGCCCTTGATAACGTGTGCTTGTTGAAAAATAAACTGTCGCTGTACTTCCTCTTCTGGGCTTCCTGTTCTTTCTGAGAAAAGCATTGAGGTTGTCTTTCTCTCCTGTTCTTTTCTTTTTCTGTTTAAAAATATTCAAAGCATATCACATCCACCCATGTAGACTTGAAAACGTACAGACGATGTGTCAGTTCTAGCTCAAGAAAGCTGGGGGGAGAAGTATCCGAAGAGAAAGCCATGATTCTTCTCTAAGAGTCTCGTTCAGTTCAGCACAAGAAAGTTGCCTGTGTCTTATCTCTTCAGAGAAGGAGACGTAAAGTGTATAAAATATGTAACTGGATCTGTTGTGAATATTCTCTTTATTTCATTTGGGCACATTTCTGTTGAAGAATTAAAAAAAAAGAGAACCCATCCACGACAAGAATCTTTCTGTCTCTGGACGTTAACAATCCTGAAGTTTTAACACAGAAGTCAGCCATTCTTCCAGGGTTAGTATTGTTGAATCCAGCCTGGGAACATAAACCCTGAAGACATCTCAAATGACTCATTACTGGAATAAATGTTCCTAATGTTAGAGGTATGCAAATAGGACTTAATCTGGTGAAGGAAGACCTGTAATTCAATAAATAAAGTCGAGAATGTTACTGTGGTTACTCTGAGGCTCTATTTGCATACAGGCTTATCTGGTTTTTAAAGCAGGAGGGACAAAAGAGGCAGGAAGGGAGAAAAAAAAAAGAATCCCAACTTTCTCCCCAAGTTCCCAAGCACCATCTCTTCCTCGGGAGATTTAGTCATTCCAGCCGTGTTCTCCAGCAAAAAGTGCTTAGTGTGGAGGAATCCCAAACGCACTGAAAACATTTTCTAGAATGTAGAAAGCAAACACGGGACTAGCCTCAGGTCATCTTACTGAGAAATTGCAAAATCCAACTTTTTGTCACTCAAGTCTGGTG
>RJWH01006725.1:34496-50201 GCA_004363575.1 Solenodon paradoxus
TGAGACTGAAAGAAAAACTCTTTACTGTCGTGTCTGATGGGGGTGGGGGTGGAGGTGGGGGTGGGGGGGAGGAGCTTGATAAGAAAATACTTAGCAAGATGGTCCTTAAAAGCCCAGGCTCGGAATCTTTTTATTTATTTATTTTTCTTTTCCTTGGGAAAAGTTCAGGAAAGATGGTCTTAGGATACTTAGTTGCTTTTTCACTGTTTTTTTTTTCCATTCCTCTCAGCGACGGGAAAAATCAAGTGGGAACAAAACATAATCTCTTTAATTTTTTTTTTTTTTTAAGCGGACTTGCGGGCTTGGTATTTGTGGAAAAAAAAAAAAGTCAACAAGATGTGCTAACCGCCCTTTTGTTGTTAAAGTTTGTGAAAGTAGCCAACGGGATTAGTTAAGTGGAAGGCTGTTTGGGAACAGGAGACATCAGAGGGAATAATGGCTGGTGTCACTGGGGTTTATTGAGTGATCTCCTGGTGCCCGGCACACTTTAAATGTTGCATTGTGATTAGCTCCTAGGCGCCCGGTGCCTTGGGCGACTGGCTCGCTCCCCCCGGTCCAGGTGAGGGAGGTGATCGGTCTTGCAGAGGCGTCGGGGTTCGCGGTACAGGCTGCATTTTTTTTTTTTTTTTTTCTTAAAGGCAGGAATGGAGAGTAGTAGACAGGCAGGCAGGAAGAGAGAGGGAAGAAACATTTATTTGTTTTTATTTAGTTTATCCTGGTTTTCCCCCAGCCCGGGACGCGAACCCGGGCCCCTGGGATGTCTGTGACCCGCGCTCCTGGGGCAGCCGTGCGCCCACCCGCCTTCCCTCCGGGCGCGCCCCGCCTGCTGGCTTCGTCCAGTTCCGGTTTCTGGGAAAACCGGCCGTGTCGGTGTTGGGGGCAGTGGAGAGTGGTGTTGGGGAGCGGCCCCCGTCTAGCACTGGAGGCCGCCGTCTGATCTCTAGACGCCTGGTTTTGGGGGGCATACTGTGCCTGGCAGGGCGTGGCTCCGACCATAATCTCCTCTCCCGCATTTTCTTCAAATCCCCGTGTCCAGTTGGAGGGTGTGGAGGGTGTGGCTGGAGCGGCTGGAGCGGCTGGAGAGGGTATTCCTCCCGGGGGGCCCACTCAGCCACTCCCCTGACTGTCTCCCCTCAGCGCTCTCCATCTTCCATTCGCCTGGACGCCGCATGGCCAAGGAGCACCCCCGACGATCCTGAGGCTCACCTAGATCAGGTATTTTTCCTCAAAGAGTTCCCCTGGCTTTGGGTGGTCTAGTTGCTGACTGAGAGCTCCTCAGGTTCAACGGTGGCCAAGTCCGGGTCCAGGTGGAATTGTCTTCAGTCTTCTGCTATAAACACGTTTGTTTCTCTTTTCCAACCTGTGCAGGCCTCCCCTGACAGGCCCCTGCAGTGGGTTAAGGCACCTGGTTTAAATGCAGGTTTGAGCATTTCCTATGTGCCATATTCTCCCCCAAACTCTTTACACCTGTTCCCAAAGATCCGTGGCCTCTTAGTGCCATCTGTGAAACGGGGACACAGAGACGAAGGCAGGGTAAGACCTGACACGGCGCGGTTTGAACCCAGAAAGCCAGTTTCTCGCGCTCTGCCCCCCACCCACGACCCCTGCAGCCGAGGGGCAACTTCCTAATCTCCGTCTGAGTTGGGACCCTGCCTGGCTCTAGTGAGTCCTTCTAGATGGCTGTTTTTATTCTCTTTGCTCCTAAAACCAGAGTCAGACCACTGCGCAAAAGAAAGGTGTGAGTCGGCCTGAGCTTTGGAATCAGATCCGAGCTAGAATTCCACTTTCTTCTTGGAGGACCACAGATACTTCAGAGAAATTAGTAAATCAAAAAAAAAAAAAAAAAGCAAGTTAGCCTGTTTCCTTATCTGCCAAATGGATTTAAACGTGTACATGATCAGATAACGCTGTGATTGGCTATGTCTGGTGTGGAGTTAAGACCAGAACAAAGCAGATGCTCAATAAATGGATTTATTTTTCCCTCTTTATCTCTTCTTTCTATTGCTAGTGTCACTGTTGTAAAAGTGACCTGACAATAGGGACACACTTAAGTATCTAAACGGTGTATTTTAGTAAAGGAGGTGGTGGCACTGGTTTTAGGAGTGTGCTTGGTTTCAACAGCCTGATCAGCCTCAAGCCAGAAGCTTGTTCTTGCCGCATTCCGGCCACTGGCTCAGTTTCTTGCAGAGAAAAATCCAGTCTCTGCAATTGCCTCCCAGGCCCCGGGCAGTCAGTGTGCATCTCTTCCACCTTAATTTCAGTCTGAGCCCTTACTTCCCACCAGTCACAGTACCAGGATGGCCTCCTTGTTATTCCTTGAACCACTTGGTACGCTGCTTCAAAGTCTTTGCCTGGAAAGTCCTGTGCCTGGAATGCTCTTTCCCCAGAACATTGCATGGCTCCCACTGTGACCCCCCTTCCACGTCCACATCTGTGAAGTCTTCCAGGACCAGTCTATTAATATCACTTCCACCCATCCCCTTGATTCCTGCCTCCTCTGCTTCTCCCTCTTTTCTCCATGCACTTAGCATCTCTAATAGCACGTTAACTCCCCGAGTATGAGCAAGGAACAAGGGCCTGGCCTGAGACTCTTCAGGCTCCTAAAATCAAAACTGCCGTTTTGATGGCTTTGCTTCCCTGCTGCACCCCAGCACTTGGAACCACGCCTGGTACACAGTAGGTGCTTAATAAACATCTGTTGCGAGCGAGAGTAAATGAAGGGGTGAATGAAAGCATCCAAGGAGCTTATTTATTTAACTCAATAGAACAGGAGTAAATATGGAAACACTTCCTGGGTGCCCGCCTTGGAGGGAACCGGCTTCCTTGGGAGAAGCCCCCGGCTCAGGTGGCGGGGCAGGCACAGGCCCGGGGGCAGGTGGGCTGCAGCAGATGTCATAAAGGATGTCACAGAGAGACAGTGGTGGCACTTGGAGGGGCCGTGGGGGATGGTGGGATGGCTGCAGACTGGTTTTTGCAGACTTGGCAAGTGTATTTGGGGGATCCTGATGAGGGTGGGCCAGGGCGTAGCTGAATGGATCTGGAAAGTGGGTAAGTAGAGGTGGTTATCACCTGCTTTTCAAGAAACAGTGGATGGAAATGCTCAGTATGTTATTCCCCGTGGTGTTTATCAGGAATTGGAATTTTCTGCTAGTAATTCACTTTAAATTATGCTGGTAAAATATGAATATGTTTAGCCTATTTGACCACCACCAAACTGTTTCTAGATCCCGCTCATATTTGAGAAGTATCCACTCAGCGTAGGTCTTCCCAAGTTGTATTCGTGTATTTGCATGTACATGTGTACATGTACATACGCAGTGTGATGTACGCACAGTATCTATAGACTATGCCTGCCTACACCTATATATGTGTATGTACCTTAGTACACACACGAGCACATAGAGAGACTACTGCATGTGTACACACATGTATAATGTACACATACACTTTCTGTTTAGATGTAATATAAAGTGAACATGTCAGTTTCAGGTGTGCCACATAATGGTTTGATATTTGCATGCATTTCACGATCTTCAGCCTGTAACTTAGGACCCGTGTACACATCTGCACACGTGTGTATAGATTACATCATTTATCTAATTCACATACATGCAGGGATAATACTAGATATTTCTTCTAGAAGTTATTATATTCCTGTGGACGAGTTCCCCCCACCCCGCCCTGCAAACCCTTGACTTTACGTGACCAGCTCCTTACCACTTGGCCTTCAGGGTGCTCCGGTTTGTGTGTTTCCAAACAAAGACGGCACAGCGTTCTGCAGCTTGATTTGGAAGTTAATCGTTTTTCCCTCTCGGTGTCGCAGTGACCTAGCGGCCTGCCAGGGGTACTACTTTGCGCGTCTTCATTCTTTCCAGGTGTGTGTGTATTCTTGCCGCGAGAGAGAGCGCAGTTTCTGAGGCCGTGGATAAACGTGTGGGTTGCTTCTCATTTTTCAGTCTGATAAACAATGCTGCGTGAACATCCTTGTGTGTGTGTGTCTTTGTGCGACAAATTTCTCTAGGGCTGGTACTCAATGATATGTTTATCTATTTACGTTTGAATTTGTTTAATATTTGTTTTACCTATTAAAACATAAGCTCCACGAGGACAGGGATCCAATTTGTTTCGCAGCCTTTAATGGCCACCTAGTCGGTGCCTGGGACAAAGGAGGAATCGTGAGTGATTATTCGTGGAATGAATCCAGCTGAAAGGTTGGCTGGGGTCATGATGCCATTTTGCATCCTAAGAGGGAACGTACTGTGGTGGACTGGAGATTTTGTACCAGGCTACAGCTGGATGGTTATTTGTGGGGTTAAGGAGAAAGTGTCCTGGGCTTGGAAGAGGACAGGTACAGGAGGATCTGTTACAAGGTCACGCAGGTGCGCCCCAGTGGAGTAGAGGTTTGACGGCGTCCACGCAGATCTCAAGGTCCTGGTTCAAGACCCGGCGCCGGGAGGACAACCAGGATGAACATAAAGGTGAAATAATAGATGCTCCCTCTGCCTGCTGCCTGCCTGCTCACTTTTTCATTCCTGCCTGCAGCTTTCCTTCAAAAAAAAAAAAAAAAATTATTATTATTACACAGATCAGAAGGAAACAAGAAAGGAGGATGGTAGGATTAAACAATAAAGTGCCCACTTGAGAGTTAGAAGTATTCCTTTGATTTTCAAGAGTTCCAGTTATGCCACTTTGCTTTTACAAAAGACCTATATTAGCGTTTCTTCTCACTGGATAAAAGAAATTCCAGGAGGATTTTCACTTTTATTACAAAATGTGAAAATCGAAAATAAAAGTTCAGCGAAAATAAGAGTTCACCAGACTCAGGAAAATTCAGGAAATAGGATGTCGAGAAATGGACATCTCTGTAGAATTCTGGAAGGGATGGGATTTAGGTTGGTGACAGCTAGGTTTGATCTTGGGTTTTCATGGCCCCTGGGGAAGGTAAAGAAACAAGCTGTTAGCTGTGTGAGCTTAGGCAGGTTACATAACCACCCTGGGCCGCAGCTTCCTCTTTGTTCTTTTTTTTTGAAAGGAGCAGGCAGGAATGAAGGTGAGTAGGCAGACAGGCAGGAGGAGAGAGGAGGAGGAAGCATTTTCTTTTATTTTAATGTTGTCGTTCATTCACACTGTTTGTTTCTCCCGGATCCAGGATGCGAACCCCGGTCCTTGAGATGTATGTAGACTGAGCTCCTTTGGAGGTGGCGGACTTAACCGCTACCCACTAGCTACACCCAGTTTCTTCCTCTTAAGCAAAGGCAATAATAATAAAGAGTGAAAAGTGCTAAGATCACATCTAATCCAATGCCAGGTATGCTTTTTCACTGGTAGCTCTGTGACTGTGCCCTTGATGCAGGGACAGGGAAATATCAACTTTCAGTAAAAGGGCTGCAGCCTCTTTTTGAAGAGGAGGGCAGGCAGGCCGGCAGGCAGGCGGGCAGGAATGCAGGTCAACTGGCAGCAGGCTGGAAAGGAGAGAGAGGAGGAGGACACATTTTATTTATGCCTCTAATTTAGCCGTTCCATTCCGCTGTTTTCCCCAGGCCCCCTGAACCCGGGTACTTGGGCTGCACCCCGGGTGTGGGCCTAACCCCCGAGGTACCACTTGGCATCGCAGCTTGTTGAAGTTTTGTTTACCAAAGTTTGCCATGTCATCTGTTTAACCAGGATGAGATGTTTCAGGAAATGAGCTCTCTAGGAAGAAATGCTTTTATAAGTTTAACCGTTCTTTCCATTCTGCCCCCATTTCCTCCCGGTGACGTCCCAGTGTCTTGGAATAAAACCCCAAGTCCTCAAAAGGCCCCTCAGATCCTGTCAGCCACCATTATCAGGAGTTTTGCTTTGATTGTTAGAGACCCCAGGAGTTTTAGGCAGGGCCCTGATGGAATCAGATTCGGTGAAGGTGACAGAGGTGCTGTCTGCCTGTCTGGGGTGGCAGCTCCTACCGCTCTCTTTACGGGGCAGGCCCGCCATGGGGCGGAGATCCCAGGCCTGTGACATGTAGCTGTGCATTCTTTTGGTTGAATGGCTATTTAACTTCTTTGCATTTAAAACCAGACTCCCAAGTAGCCACGTCATTGTCTGCTGCAGGGTGTAATGAGATAATGGAGGTAAGGTTGCTGGCGCGTGGTATTCATGAACTTATTTTTCATCTGGTATTTCATGAGCATTTAACTCTATGCTCCACATGATTCAAGGTTCTGGGTATACACCAGTTTGGGGGGAGGCCTCGATCAGTGCCTACATGGGAAAACAGGCCCCCAGGCCCCCTGTGGTGAAGGACAGGGGTCGGGGGAGATGGGGGGGTTGACGTTGGAGACCCAGTGAAAGGAGTACCGCGTGTCGCGTGGATAAGGAGAGACTAGAGGCAGGGGCTGGATTTAATACCACTGGGGCTTGGAAGACATAATTAATCCCCATGCCCAGATTCTTATCTAAAAAAATGGACGCATATAGGCTCTACTTCACGGGCTGTTAGGAAGATTAAGTGAATTACAGAGTGGAAAGCAGCCTCCCTGAATGTTCGCACTGATGAAGTAGCTTCTCTGAGAGCGGCCTTTCTTTTGACAGAGAACTTTTTGGAGCTGTCAGAGCTCCAGTCTTTTCCACGCCCCCCAGGGCAGAGAAATTCAGGAGGCACTGTTGGGTATCAGTCTGGACAACTGTCTTACTCTTGATGGAGTTAATTGTGTGATTCAGATCAAAAAGTAAAATAAAATTCCTTCCTCACTACTAGAAAGCATCTCACTAGGCTAGTGATCTCATCCCGGAGGGAGAGAGGAGGAAAAGGCAGCCGAAGACTCAGCGCTCTTCCTAGCAAACCAGGGAACCTCGGATTTCACGTCCGAGATCACTGTCTCCAGGGTTGCTGAGACGAGAGTAAATATGTACTGCAGGACGGTCCGACACAGCAGCAGAGCCTTTGCGCGCTTGGCCGTGCGACGAGTCATCACAAAAGCATCCTGAGACAGCTGTCGGGGAGGCAGGACAGGTAGAGGTTAGAGTCCCGATTTTACAGGTGAGGACTGCTGAGTCGAGACCTCCGTGTGGGCCCGGAGACCCAGGTTCAGTTCCCAGTTCCCTTCCCACTAGAACGCGACAGCTGAGTTCTAGCGGTGTGTTATGATTGTCGTATTCATTTCTTCTGAACACACATTGATCACTGCTGCCCTCCAGGCTGACCTCATGCCCAGCCAGAGAGCTCGAGCGGAGGACCAGATTCAGTGTCATCTCTCATGGAGTTTAGAGTCCAGTGACAGGAGGGACAAATAATCCCTCTATGTGGGAGTAGAATGGCATCGGGTTTGAGCTCTGGAGGCACCTGGCAGGAATGCATGATCTCTCGGTGGCTAACCCATCTCTCTCCATTCTTCTGCATCCACATTCGATGTCCGGAGAGCTTCATCCAAGTCCACGATATTAAATACCCATCGGGGGTGAAGGGCTGCACAAGGGCAGGGCCTGCGTGAAATCCAGAACGCGTTACTGGACATGTAAATGGAGATGGAGCTGGAAAGATATTTTGGGAGTTGTGGGAAGAGGTTTGGGTGGGAAATAGAGACATTTGTGAATCTTCAATGTATTGATGGCATCTTGAGCCATGGGACTGGAGGAAATGGGCTGGGGACTGAATAAGAAACATAAGACCTGATGCCAGCATTGGGTCCTGGGGCACCTTTGTTTGGAGGTCAGGATTCTGAGAAACGACCAACCAAGGGGGTTGTTTCAAGTGAGAACTGGGGCGTCAGGAGGAGGTGGTCTTAAATCAAGGAAGAGGAAGGGGTTGACTCTATCAAGTGCCACCGATGTGGTCATCTGATATCTAACCCACTGCAGATAAGAGTCAAAAACCAGTTCTTGCCTTGTCTTTCCGTAGTCCTCCTTTATTTCCTTGCTCCCCATCACTTGGAGGGGGGCGCAGACACTCCTGTCATCTTTCCCCATCTCAGACTCCCTTGGCTCTGACCCTGCTCCCACGTTAACATATGACTTGCCCCCTGATTTCTGGAGAGCTCTGCTCCTCAGGGAGTCCCATCTAAAAGGACAGCCAGTTTTTACTCTGCTGCCTTTTTTTTTCTTTCCGTTTCCCCAGTTTTATTGAGATGTAATTGAGGTATCAGTTAAAGGTATACAGCATAATGCTTTGATATTTGTATATATTGTGAAATGCTCACAATACGTTCATTTAATGTGCATGACCTTAATAGTTACAATTTTCTTGTATTTCATAAAAATGCATTTACTCTTCATACACGAAATCATATTACATCAACAGTATATGTGTGTGTATATATATATACGTGCGTGTGTGTATATATATATATACTTTTTTTTTAAGGAAAGGTACAGGCAGGAAAGAAGATGAGCAGAGACAGGCATGTAGGACGAGAGAGAGGAGGAGGAAGCCCTTTATTTATTTTTTATTTGGTTCTTCATCTTGGTGTTCACCCTAGCCCTGGGATGCGAACCTGGGTCCCTGGGATGTGGGTGGACTATGCTCTGCACTGCAGGTGACTGACCAAACTGCTACACCACCGGGTCGCACCTGCATCAGCAATTGAACATACATGGACATAGCCTTTAAACTTAAAAAAGCAACTGGTGTTGCTTTTATAACACTTTGCACCCGACGCAAGAAAAGAACATTCTGGCTCTCTGCTTTGGAGACTAGGACACTGACACGGTACCAGAAGAAAATGAACAAATAAAGCACTTCACAGGCATTCAGTTTTAGGGTTATTCAGACGTGGCAGGTGTTTGACCTCAGCACAGAGGCGGTCACATTGGCTGAGTCCTTCAGAAGGCGGTGTCATGAAGCACAGTGATAGTTCCTCTTCTTTATTTTAATGTAGGCTGTCTTTCTTATCTTTTGCCACAGACATAGGTAGGTCATTAGAAATTAAAAAAACATTCAGCATGAAACATGCTTTCTTATTCAAATCTCAACCCCAGTCCTTGTAAACTTGGATGAGCAAGGGTTTGTCTTGCTTCTCTTAGTTCATTGTACAGTTACATGCAGACAAACATCCCAAAAGGCACTAAATATGCGGGCCAGCTCATTGCATATTGGCCCCTGAAGTGAAAAATGTTCCCTGCCTTCTCCTTGTGATGAGAATTCCCAAGACGTCTTCTCTCCTTTATCACTACCCCCACTTTCTGAATGGGGCGCTGGAACCCAGAGATTCACTAATTGTCTAGGGCGAATGAGCCCAAGCCTGGAGAAAAGACACTCCAACATTGAGGGGCGCAGGGCACCCCTCAGGGAGCATGATAAACCCCACTCGGGAGGAACAGAAGCTGTCTCTCTGAAAGACTGGGGAGGGGGTGCTAGGCCCAGGGAAACTCAGGTCAGAAGGCTCTTGGTTAGAGAGAAGGAAGGTCTAATGGCGGAAACGTAGAACCCTAAGCAAAGGGCTTGCCAAGACTTGAGAAGAGAGCCAGGCCGGGGCCAGATCTACAGGGTTGGTGAGGCAACTGGGAGATGTTCTTTTTTCCTGAGGCCATCGGAAGCCATTCAGCAGGGCGGGGGCATGATCTGATTTACACTGTAAAAGCCTTCTTGGATCATGAGTGAAGAATGCATTAAGGCAAACCTAGAGAGGAAGAAATGTGGCGAAACCATGTATTTTGGAGGAGACAGTGGGAGGTTGGGGTGCCCTGGTACCGGTATACTTGTGTATAGATAAGTGTGCAAGGTTGACATATATTAAAGTAGAAATCATAAGACTTGATGAATTAAAGGGGTGGGTGTGTGTCTGTGTGTTGGGGGGGAGGGGAGGGCACGGAAATAATCAGTTTGACTTCTAGGTTTTGGCTTAAGTGGGTGGGTGGGTGAGTAGAAGATGGTCTGTTTGCTGAGATGATGGGAATTGGAATTCAGTACATGTTAATTACGGGCACACCCTGGTGGAGTATCAGTTAGGTCCACTGCCTCCTGCCAAACACAGGTCACAAACATCCCCAGGACTGGGGCTAAACAGCTAAATTAACAACAAAAATGTTTCCAAAAAAATGTTAATTACCTCCCCCTCCCATCCCAAAACTGTGCTTTTGGAATAGCCAATGAGTGCAAAGAGCCTTCAAAGAGAGTTACTTGATACTTGGATTTTTTTTTTTTAAACTTATTTAAAGAGTTGTCATTTTTTAAAGAAAATTTCCATGTACGCTTTGTGAGTGCAGTCAACCCTGGAAAACCATCCCGAATATTAGAGGAAGACATACATAAATTGTTCTCTTGCAGTGTGTGTGGGGCAGAGAGGAGCCAGAGTTACCAGATATGCCAACTGGATGTTCAAACAGTGTTCTCTGCACATTATTTGATGGATTAATCAAGCCGGGTTTGTAGAACCTTTATTCAAATTGAACCTTATCCTTAGCCCCTCCCTTTCTGTTTTGCTTATAAAAACCAGCAATCCCATTTCTCCCAGTCTTGTCCCCAGCCAGGTGGACAGACAGGCTCAAAGACTCCAGATTCCAGACACTGCCTCCATCTCTGAAAGGTAATTTCTGCTATTTATTTTTATCCTGTAGTATAGAGATGTTTTACAAAGGCTGTAAAAAGAGTAAGATGACTTGAGGGGGATCAGGAAAAAAACTTCATAGAAAAGAGAGCGCAGTGTTCCCTGGAGTTGCCAGTGACCCCTACTTAATTTAGTGCATTCAGTCGTGTTAAAAGGCCTGTCCTGGTTTCCTTCTCAAATGTCCTTTGTAGTTTGCAAAAGCTGGCAGGTTTGCCTAACTTTTTCGTTTTCTTTTCCTGCTAACTCCTCACTGCAGTTTTTCAGGTTTTCCTGCCCTGAACACTGAATTCTTTTCAGTCGAGTATCTATGTTGGCTCCATTTCAGCTCCAGAGATTTTACATACAGTTTCCAAATTGTTTTTCTCGAAGAGTTCCCCCGCAAAACAGAGACTTGCCAAATAGGATCAGACAGTATTCTGTTCTTCTCATGGAGGCGAAGTCTCAAAAGATGAGTCCCAAACATGTTAAAAATAGCCAATTGGAAGACTGGTTTTATTTTTTTAGTTTTTGGTTTTGGTTTATTAGACAGGATCTGGAGAGAAAACCAGGGGTTTGCTCAACACAGAGGTCCCACATCACGAGGATTAAATCAGAGATAATGGTGTAATTTTATAAACGCACAATGGGAAATAGATCTTCAGGAGGGCTGGTCTGTTGGGATAATTGTGAAGAATGAGGTGTAGCTGATGCTTGGCGCATTAAAAGGAGATGAGGTGGGGCATGTTTGCCCTTCCCCTGGAAACATTCGGAGGGCACCAGCGCAGCCCACGTTGGAAGGGAAGTTTCTGGTTCCATTGTTTGTATTGCGGCATCTTTGCAGCCCGCTGTAGAGATCGTCTAGCTGGGGGGTGATTGCAAACCCGGATTACGAGGGGGCGGAGCCAGCCCTATGTGGACCAAGGTTCGATTTTCAATTTTCATTTCACACCGCCATCCTTAGGAGTTCTTAGCAGCTACTACAAAACCCAGTGTGCCCCGGTCCCCGCTGTTTTTGGAGTTTGCACCTTTGATTGTTTTAACTGTACGTGCTTTTCAAATAAACCTTTAAGTGTGTCCCCACCTTCAAAAGGGAGAATGTGGCTCTGAGATGCTTATACCAGGAATTCAGATCACTCTCTGTCCTTAAAAACAAAAACAAAAACAAAAAAACCCAGTATGTATTTGCAAACCAGTCCTCACTTGCTGGCAGAATTTTGCAAGGATTTCCCAGTTTTATTGGCAAGGCTCCAGGAGCGAGGCTCTTTGTAATTCTTTGCTCAAACATAAGGATCACATCTCAAACTCTTCGCAGATAAATCAGTTAATACAATTATCTTTCAATTTTTAAAAGGACAACATAATAAGGGTATGTGGGGTGGGGGGAGGGAGAGGAGGGGAGAGAAACACTAACAAACCATAGGATGCTATTAAGCTTACAAAGTGGTAGCTTTGTGAGGCTATGAAGAAAAAAACAAAACAAAACAAAACACAACCTTTCTTGCCCAGAAAATAATTCAGTAGCTACAAGGTCGGAGAGCCCTAAGCCTCATTGTTTCTAGTGAAACCATTATTTGTCAAAACATTTGATTGTTTCCCTATTCCTGTTGAAAAGTTTGGACTTTTCTTTTTGCTCCATTTTGACACTAGGATTTTTAAGCTGTGCTATTGTGTTTGCAGCTTTCAAGTTTTCAGCGTTCAAAGGTTATCCATTAGCATGTGGAGTGAGGCTGCCCTGATGTTAAGACTCAACCAGGTTTCTCTGGTTCATAGCTTTGTTTGGAACTTGGAAGTCATTTGTTTTGATAAGCTAAATGAAGTTTCTGCTTTATGGAGTCTATTCTGGATGGGGTATTAGGATGTGACTATTTAAAAGGCTTTAGAAAATATTTTAAAGAAAGTTATTGATGTTCCTTGAGACAAGAAACCATAGAACTAGAAGTGATCACTATCAGTGCAGTGGGGGGGGGGCGGCGGAAATAGTTCTGGCCTTAAAATCTACTTCTGGCACCGCTCATGAATTAAGTGTAAGAAAGTGGTTCACTTCCTTTTTGCAAAAGACAAACCAGACCATATGCGGGGTGAGTAGTTCTATACGAAATGACAGAAAAACTTCAACTTGGCAGATTCTTTTCTTCTGCTGCCTCTCAGATTCCATTTCCTATTTACTGAGGACGGCATTGCTCGCCAGCGGGGGCAATGATGTAGTCGGCTTTGTCTTGATTTATTCCACATAGACTCTGAAGTGCCTTTCTTGATGTCTTTAAGTTTTTCCATTTTGGATCACACCGAAGGGCCGGTAAGAAAAAAACACTTGGCTATTTTGTTTGCGGGGACGCTCTGGCTCCCTTTCATTTGCATTCGTTTGCATCTCGGGGCCGAGAACTTAGCGGAGGTGATTGTAGCTTCTGTGGTTTCTCCTCCGGGCTCATTTAAAATGGGGGAATCTCATAGGCCTTCGGAATCAGAACTTTTCTGTGTGTCTGAGCAAGGAAAGAGCAGTTGGGAAACGCCTGGAGTTGGACGTGGGGAAGAGGGGAAAAGACTAGTGGGTTTTTTTTTTTTTTTTTTGTCTTTCTCTTTTTAAAAAATCGCGAGTGTAAGCCCGGTTTCGTCCACGTGGATTTCTAGCAAAGCCAAGTGGATTCTCGGAACCGAAGAAAAGTTTAGGAATCTCCCATAGTAACAGCAGTGCAAACCCAGTGCTTTCAGAAAAACAATGAAAGGAGAGCTTCAGGAAGATAGAACTGAAAAACATTTCCATCATTGTCTCATCCACCTTCCTCACACTTAGGAAAATCTGAAAAACAACCCCCCCAACCCAAGTTTGTGCAATGCTGCCTCCTGATTTAGTCGAGGGGTGCAAAGGCGTTTTGTTTGTGGGTAATTCGGGGTGACCCGACAGTTCGGGCTGCCAGCCCCTCCCTCCCGCGGGCACACCTTGCAGGGAGGGGGAGGCGGCGAAGCGGAGGCCGGGCTGTGCGCCTGCGCACTGGTTCGCGGCCCCCTCCCCGCGTACCTGTCACTGGAACGGCCGGGGAGCGCGCGGGCCACGTTAAGCCGGATGGCGGGGGTTGCGGGGGCGGTGGAAGGCGCGCGCGTGCGCGGGAGCCGCCGGGCGAGCGCGGGGAGCGCGCGCTCCCCAGCTCGGGGCGGAGTCCCGGGCGGTGGGCGGGGCGGGGCGCGGCCGCGAGGTCACGTGGCCCGAGGGGCGGGGCCTGGGCGGGGCGACGCGGCCGGTGGAGGCTGGGGGCGGGGCGTGTCGGTGCGGCGGGGCCGAGGGAGGGCGCAACAGCTGCTCCCTGAGCACTTTCTGACCCAACAGTCCCCCGGCGCCGGACGCGCCGCGCCCCGGCGGCTCTAGGGACCCCCCGCGCCTGCACTGTCCCCGCGCGGACGAGTAGGGGGCGCCCGCGCCTTTGCCCCCTTGCGCACTCCCGCCCCGCTCACCTTAGCCCCGCGCCCGAGGTGAGCCCGGCCCCCGATCCTCCGGGCGGGGGCGGCGGTGGGGTGGGGGCGGGGGCGCTCATGTGGGCTCCTGGGGGCGCCGGGCCGGGGCCCCGGGGCCGGAGGCGCCCCTTGTTCCCCGCGTCTTTCCGGGACGCCGGTGCGGGCGCGGGATCCGGGAGGTGTCCGCACAAAAGGCCTGGAGAAACTCCCCGCCGCCGGCCTCCCTCCCCGCCCCCTCCCGCGCCTCTGCCTCCCCATTCAAACCGCTCGCTCGTGCGGTGTCGGTCCAGTCCCGGCCGCCGGCGATGCGATGGCCGAGGAGCCGGAGCCGCAGGTAAAGGGGCGCCGCGCCCCGCGCCCCCGGCCCGCCCTCGAGTCCGCCGGCTCCCGCGCCGCCGCGGCGTGCCCGCCCGCCCCCGCCGCCCTCCCCCCGGTCCGCGCGCCCCTCCCGGCGCTCCGTCCCGCGCGGAGCCGCCGCGGGGAGGTGCGGGGCGCCCCGCCTGCTGACGGCCGCACACGCCGCCGGCGGGGCGGGGGCGGCCGGGAGCCTGCTCCCGAAAAGTTGGGCGTCCCGGCCGCGGGGCTCCCTGGCGGCGGGTCCCCCGCGGCGGACCGCGGGGGCCGGGCAAATTGGGAGCAGCCCGAACAATGCGGCTCCCGGGCGGCCCCCGCAGACAATGGCCGGGCCGGGCCGGGCGGAGGGCGCGCCCGCGGGCCGGGGGCGGGTCGCCGGGACCCCTCCGCGCGCCGGCCCGGGCGCCCCCGCGTCCGCCCGGGGAGTCGGGGCTGCGTCCGGCGTGAGCGGCCGGCGCACGAGCGCGTGTCCCGGGTGTGCGCGACGAGGTGCTGTGTGTTTTTCCCTTTAATTGTGGAAATTGGTGTTTTTTTTAAACTTTTTTTATGCCCGGCGACGCTTAAAGCTTATAGCTGGGCTCCGGCGCCAGCCCGGAACCGGCCGAGGGCGTCGAGATGTTAGCCCCGAAGTGTGGCTTCTTTAAAGGGAACTCTCTGCCGGGCGGGGGCCCTGGCCCCCCCCCGTGGCCCCCAGCCCCGGGCGGGCGGCGCGCCGGGGTCCCGGGCTGCCTGCGGGGCTGCGGCCCCCGCCCCCGGCTCTGGGGCGCAGGGAGCCGCGTCCTGGGGGCCGGAGGCGTGGGCAGGCGGGGCTCCTCTCCCCTCGTTCGGCTGCTGGGCCGGAGGGGTCCCCAGTGGGCTGCCCCGGGACTCCCCGCTCGTGGGCGCCCCACCCTCGGAGCGTCAGAAACTTCTCTTTTCCCGGGAAGGGGCAGTCGCTTCGAAGTTGTGGGCTGGGGTGTGAGCGCCTCTTTGAAATTCCTGGAGCCTCAGTTTATCTTCCCTGAATCAGCCTGTGGGGCAGTGAGCGTCGAACATTCCTGAGCGTGTGCGGAGTAAATGGCGGTTGCTGTGGGCCCGGCCGTTGTGTGTGTTTTTTGGGGGGTGGGGTGGGGTCGTGTGTGACTGCTGATGCCGCGGCGTCCGGCGGCCTCGCGACTCCTCTGGATGGTCTGGACTCGTTGTGCTGTGTGTTTTTTTAACTAGCCCAGGTCTGATTCAGTTCAGGTTAATTCAATTATGTCTTCATCGCTGTTGGGTTTGCTGAATGAGTTGACATGAGATTAAGCGCCACAAAAGAAAAGGCAGGGGTGACCACAGCTGCCGTCCAGGCCCGGGCACAAGGTAGGGGTCTGGGGGGCCTTTCACCTCGTGTGTGTGTGTCCAGAATGCATTGAAAATGCCCCCTTAC
>RJWH01006726.1:0-49913 GCA_004363575.1 Solenodon paradoxus
AGGAAACAAATCTTCCAGTAACATGATTTCAGACTTCCTAGCCTCCAGAACTATGAGAAATACATTTTTGTCATTTAAATCACCCCATCTATGGTAAATGTCTTACAGAAATCTGAATTAGTTAAGATCTATAAAATATGAAATAGTAGTACATCTAATGACAGTTCATAAGAGCCCAATGTAATCAAGACAAATAGTGAAATCCTCATGTGTGGAATGAGGGAAGCTAATCATTACACAAATAAGAAAGGCATTAAAGAAATATGTCTTAGGATATCTGTATTCACATCTGGTACAAAGTCTTAAGTAAATAAACTTTAGTTAGACCTTGACCCTTATATCAATCCTCCAGGATTAGATTTACACAATTATCTGAAAATTGTTAAAGTCCTTTCTAAAACAACTCAAAAATGGGAAAACATGTACTTCTTTCAAAGACCCTCTACCAGACATCAAATTTTCCTATTGTCTATCCCCAGAAAGAAAAGGGTCAACAGTTAAAGCTCTGATTCTCCCCTGGAAATTATTCTGCTCCCCCAGGGAATACTATCTGGAGACATTTTTGGTCTTCACACTTGGGGAGGAAAGGGTTTGCTACTGGTCGAGGTCAAGAGTGCTTCTAATTCTCAATTTTGTCCAGGACAGTACCCACCCTGGCCCACAAAGATTTATCTACTTCTGAGTATAACAGTTTTGATGTTGAGAAACTCTGATTTAAAGGAGGAAATGGACCTCCAGAGGAAACCAGAGTAGAAAACATGCTTCTAATATAATACTTTTTTTC
The DNA here is from genome assembly GCA_004363575.1 of Solenodon paradoxus. Lineage (NCBI taxonomy): Eukaryota > Metazoa > Chordata > Mammalia > Eulipotyphla > Solenodontidae > Solenodon > Solenodon paradoxus. Next base: position 785 of record RJWH01006726.1, read on the forward strand.
ATGATAATAAAATAGGATAGTATGTTTAGTCATCTTACAAAGCAGGTCAAAGACTGCATTGCAGTTTTTGTTCTCATTCTTCTCTTCTCAGGCCTGGAGGCTAGGAAGTTGAGATCATGTTACTGGAAGATTTGGTTCTTGGGGAGGAAACTCTTCCTGGTTGTAGTCTCACATGTGAGAGTGTGAGGGAGGGGGAGAGAGAGAGAATATGAATGCATAGGTCTTTCCTGTAGCCTCTTCGCACAGTGTGCAGACTTCAAAGTCAAACTAATGTTACAGGTACTGGAGAGTGCAGACCCTTCAGAACCAAATCCTAGACAAATGTGATCCATAATTACCCCAGAAATAGTCTTGAGAGTTACTCGATTTTAGATTGTATGCACAGCATACTCTTGGGATCTTCAATTAACATGTCTCTTTATAAAGATGACCACAAAAACCATAAGCACTTGTCCAATTGGGTGCTCAAATCACGAAACTTTCATAAGACACGGCTAACCACAAAAGTAATTATTTCCTAATTTATCATGTAAGAAACCCATGGAATTTCTTATCCCATAAATAATAAAGAGTAAAAATATGGGTATTTTCAAATAAATATTGCCACAATTAGATGGTAGATAAAGATAACAAAATCAGAGAAAAAGTAGATTGTAACTATGAGTAATAGGTCAGTAAAGGAAAACAGATTTTTAGGCTACGTGCTTGACCTTTGATGTCAACAGCACAGACATGACCAATGCTTTCACACTGTTATGGCTCCAGGTCAGGGACATTGCTGGATTGAAGATTTCATGGGTCTGATTGCTGTGGTATATTTTATTTCAGTGCTAACACATGTGAATAGTGAGGTGGGTTTTAAATAATACAAACAAGTTGTGTTTACTGTGCTTAGCTCATGGTAGGTACATACGGAACACTTAAGAGAATACAAAAGAATGTATAGATAACTAATCCAAGTAAAACATTTAAAACTTACATTTAATAACTGAGGAAACTAAAATGCCGAGAGCTTAAATAATTTGCCCAAGGTACATGGATGAAGAGTATAAGAGGAACAAGTTACTACTATGCTAATCAAAATAAATATAGAAAATAATCAGTAAATCTATCATTTAATATATTTATATCTAAATATGTATCTCAGCTTAGATCTTTTTAAGTACACATAAATTTTAATAAAAGCCATACTATTCGTATTGCCTTGGAATCTGATCTTATTTAACAGTATATCATAGTATTATTCTAGATCAGCAATCAGTATTTCCAATATTAACATCTGATTAGTAATCTGTGAACCCTAATCTATAAGATGTTAAGAGTGGTGTCACCAAAGCTAAACAAAGACAAAGAGACTGTTTCTTAAACAAGTAAGTTTGGGAAATGCTTTGCAAATATAATTAGAATAAAATATTTATTTATCACAGGCCATTTCAGAGCATAGCATGCTAACACACTATTCAATGAGAAAAACAGATTGTCTCATTTTCCAAAATTCATCGATGAGAAAATGTCTATTTTTTGTCTTTAACCGTAGAAGAGTCATCTACTATAAAAGGTAAAACAATGTGAAGTATTAACCTCCAAACTTTTTGACTGCATGCTCCATAAGGGAAAACTACAAACTACTTAAGCACCCACCAAGCATATATGTGTGTGTATAAATTTTAATTTATATATAACTATAAAAATAAGCAAAAGATGAATCAAGCAATATATTTTTAAAGTCCCTGAGACCTTGCTAATATTAATTATTCAAAGCAGAATGCACACTTAAGATAAAGTTAATTGTAATGGTAGTGGATGTAAATATAAATATATATATATATAAAATAGATCCTAATGAGTTCATATTTTAGCTGACTTATTAGATCTTGTTAGACTATTAATGTTTTTAACACAATATATATTCATTATACAAAGGATAGGAGTATCATTTTTATAACAAAACTGCAGTAACATTAATAAGTTGAACAGAAACAGAATCGTCACCACATGAGGTATTCTTCAAAGTGTCTATCATTTGACTTAGCCTGGGATCTTCTAATATATGGGTGAAGTGAGGTCTCAATGTTGATGGTGAGAATATGAACATTTGGAATTATGGCACTTACTTTCTACACTGTAGTAGGCCATCTCGAGAATTATGATCGTAGGAAATATACTTTTTGTGAAGTGTTACAGACAGAAGAGAGATCACCACAGATAAAAGAGCGAGCAGTGGAAGAAGAGAGGTAAATTTGTGTTTCAAAATCTCACTAAAAAAGGGAGAAAGGAGACCTAGGGCATAAATGTCAAGGCTTGTATTTAATTGCATTTGTTTGTTCTTATAATGACTATTTCTGGAGTACGTGCAAATAACAAATATCTGCTCAGTAAAAGAGGCAATGGAGAGAGAAGGGAAAAAATATGACAAAAGAGGATGATGGATGGAAAAATAAATAAATACAAGACCAGAAACTGAGGTAATGCAACATACAAATGAGAGCTTTCTTTCCAGAGCAATTAGTAAAGCAGGAGTAATACAGGAAAACACCCCGTTGAGAACAACACATTCTGACTCATGCTGTGTCAGGGTCCAGCAATGAATACAAAGTGTGATAGAGGAGTGTGCAACAAAGAACCAGTGTGATAACGCAGAACCAACACAACAAAAAGGACGATGACTCAGAAGTGAATATATAGTTCATTCCCTTAATCATTTGAGAACCATTTTGAAATAAATTCTGTAAGAAGGAAGTGGTAGTAAACCAGAACTATCATAGATAGATAGATAGATAGATAGATAGATAGATAGATAGATAGATAGATAGATAAATAGATAGATGAATGGATAGATGGATAGATGGATGGATGGATGGATGGATGGATGGATGGATGGATGGATGGATAGATGATAGATAGATGGATGCATATATGCATACATACATACATAGAACAATCAATCAATTTTTAATTCACAAGTATCTACTCAGTTTACCATATTTCAAGCAACGGGCTCAGTGTTGAGACAAAATGAACGAATATATTTGCTTCTTGCTCCCATAGCATACATTTGTCTTCAAATTTTTGTTGCTTTGCATATAAATTTCTGAACAAACTGGATTCAGTTTATATCATAGTGTGATGTGTCATTGCCAATTAAATTTTCTATGTGTATCCTGGATAGAAAGAAACAAAGAACTTCAATGTTGGGTAGGAAGAAAAGTGAACAGCATTGACCTTGTTGATTTTTCATAGTCACAATTGGGAAGTCATTCTAAGTGGGAAAATTGCTCGAAATAGTTCCTAAACTATACTATCCCATTGGAAAATGACAATAACTTTAAGAACATACATACAGCCTCTTGTTTTTTTGGAAGTCCTTTTTGTTTCTGCAGTCCCCCAATCATTGTAAGAAAAAAACATCTGGGCAACTGAAAGAGAAATAGGTATAGCCAATCTTTATATGTAAAAGAGGTGAAGACAGCTAAGCAATTGATAATTACTGCTAAAAGATGGTTTTACATTTTCCACTTCCTTTCAAAATTCAGTTTTAAGGTTCAACATCTTTGGTCTGAGTACCAAAAGGTTTTGTAGATATTAGAGTTGCAACTAAGTGTGCTATATAGAAATGATGGTTTGAGATGCATTAACAAATTTATTTGGTTCAAATAAATTCCAAAAAGGTAACACTAACTTCCTAGAGTCACCCAATTAGCACAGGGGGGGCGGGGGGTGAGGGTTGCGCAGTGGAGGGGGGAAGAGTTAGGAAAGATAAAGAGAAGAAAGGGACTAGCTAGCTCTTAAGAAGGGAGGATTCCCTCTTTCCAATCTTAGCAATATTTCCATGTATCATACATTTTGAGTAATATTATTCCCTAATTTAAGAAGTCCTTCGACGTAAAAGAAACATGAATTAAGCTATGAAGCTGACCAACCCTGCTGAAATCATCTCTTTCCTTTACAAGAAGTTATTGATCTTATGTGATCAGAGGGATTGTACAAAGGATCAACATTTGCAGAAATAATGATAATCAAAAATAAATAATAAAGTAATCATTCCTGATTGTTCTTGGAATACCTGACACAGGGGAGGAGAAAGAGCTAATCATCACACATTCAGAAAAATTACTTTGATAAATGACTCTTCCCCTCCTATGGTAAATATGACAGAAAGAATGTGAGCTCTGAATGTGAACCAGTTTGGTCAAAATATACTGATTGAAATGGCTATGTAAGAAATGTTGACCATTGTGTAAAAATGTCCCTCTTTGTGTGTATGAATTATGGAGTGTTTTAAATAAGCTAGATGGTAAAATGCTTGGTGTTATCAAAGTGCCACCTTGCACAGAAGCTCAGCCCAGACTGCTAATTCCTCTCAACAACTCAGTCTTCAGAATGCAGTTGCACAAGATTTGGATAAAAACCCAGCTATCCCTGACCCATCTGTGGGGAGGAAAAAAGTCCTTCTTTATAAAGCACTTTGTAGCCAGACCCTTCTTTTTCTTTTTAACTCACCATGGGTGTGTCAACACATTTACACGTTGATGCATTTCAATGCCCTTAATTAGGAGGTAAACTAGAACCAGTGAGCTCAGAAATAATTAGATCATAGAAAAGCACAAAGCAATGCAATTGATTTCCTGAAATCCCACACAAAAACAATAATACCCCGTGAGCTTCACACTTTTCTATCTGACCTCATATTAGTGACCTCTTTTCCTAGGAAAATGAGGTGTGGGCTCAGCAGAGAGCACAATTACAGAAGCAGAGACTGGTGTCGGAATGGGGGAGGGGACATATGCTTTGCGCTGGATAACAAAGGGGGATTGATGCCCAGGTCCCAGAGGAGGGTGTGGAAAGCATGTACAGTTGTAACATGAGGTCTAATGGAGGGTGGAGTCCAGAGGCCAGACATCAAGAAAAGCCTCAGCAATGAAGAACAAACAAAACAGTCCTGGCAGGTTGGGGAGTGTCCTGCCAAGCTATGGCAGGAAATCCCCCACCTCTTTGGATTCTTCTCTGGCTTATGGAGTAATCAAAACAGCATCAGACAGGTTGACTGGGGACAAAGATCAATTTAATAAGGTGTGCAGCAGAGAACTATAATGATTAAGTAGGTCCCATGAAAAATCAAGGCGAGTAGGGTACGTGCTTACAGAGGAATGAGATAAAGGAGCCTGGAGTATTGAGAAGAGAGGAGGAGGCTTCACAAAATAAACAGGAGATGACTTCATCTCTTCCCTGAAAGTAAAGATGGGTTTCTTAGAGGAGAGAGGACACATTTCAGATCAATTTCACCTGATTTACAGCCTTCCCAAGTCACATTTTTCTCAGCAGTAAGAGAGCAACAATCCTTTCTTAGCAAAGTGTTAGAGGAAAGGCAAAAGTTTTTTCTTCACCTCTGGGGAGGTCATAGTTTTCAGTTGAAAATTATCTGAATGCCAGAGTGGGGCATCTACAAGAGACCAAATTTGGGTATCTTAGGGTGATCTATTTAGAGCACCTTCAGGAGGCAAAACAGATTCTGAGACACAGTGGGATTGATGGCACTAGAATTCTTTGTACTGTGTCACAGTTGAGCTTATGGGGTGGGGACCAAGAATTTCCCTTATGACTCTAAATATTCAGTTACCTCATTAGATTTTGAAGTTTTAAAAATAGAAGGTAACAATAAAATGATGGTTTCATGGAAAACAATACTACGAAGAGAAATCTTATTTTCTAACAAAAAAAAAACAAAGAATTTACACCTTTGGATACAAAAACGAATATGTCTGAATTAGTCCAAATTTTATCCATCAAAATGTAATCTGCCTATAAAAAAATCATTCCTTCCACAGTTTATGGACATCACAGTGGATTTGTTATTTCACTATGTGTGGGGGAACCCTGAGTCTCTTCTGCCAGTGGAAATAGTGCTTGTCATTGTTAGGGCTTGTTCATGACATGGTGGCTTTATTACTCTGAATAGACTAGGTTATTCCTCGGTGATAAACTAACCCTAAAATACAGTTTCTTCACATGACAAAGGTTTATTCTACCCTCACTCTACACAGCCAATCTAAGTCAACAGAAGAGCAATTCTGCTTCCTATAAGCAGGTAAGGAAAGATGAGAGAATCTTTTATTTGATTGTCATGATGGAAGAGACACATCAGAGAAAGTCAGAGACTTCACTTCCTCAACTTAATATTTTCACATCCTCAACTTAATATTTTCACATCATGCCCAAGTATATTTCATTGGCTAGAGTCAGTCTACTGCTGCACCCAACTAAAGGAGGTTATGAAGCATATTATTCCCTAAACAAGGTTGGAAAGGAATATTTGTGAGTACTAGTAATGTTTACAATGTCTGATGTTTTTAAATAATCCAAAGATTATGGAAAAACACATTCTGGAGAAAAGAGAAAGACATAAGAAGAGAAAAATAGGGACATGAACATAAATAAGAAAGAACAACTGAAAGATCTTAGTGAAAGTGAGGTAGTTTAGGTTCTCCATTAACGTACGGTTACTACGCATTTAAGTTTGCCTTAAATTTTTTTAAAAAATAATGATTGAGCCTACCAAAATAGAATTAAAAAAAATAAGATAGGTTCTACTTTCTGGAAAATGGTGAGACCAGAGATAACACAGAAAGTCGAACATTTAGACGGAGCATACCCCATAGGGAATTAAGTTTACTCACATGATCAGAGCAAAATGAACCTCAATCACTGTCTAGGGAACAAGTCAAATCAAATATACACTGAGAGAAGAGGAGGTAGCAATTCCAAATGGTGAAAATGGATCTTTTTTTTAGCTCACTATAGGATTTACTGAAATTCAGAGAAAGGAGTCTTGCGGATCAATCTCTTTCAAGTTACCGGGAAGAAGAAAAGTGTGGAAAGCCAAGTGTAATTATTATGGAAGGGTGATAGATCTGGGATTCAGAGAAAAAGAATTGGAAGATACAGAGAGGACCAGGAATTCTAACTTGAAAAGAACTAGCAATCCCACTGGGCTAGTGGGAATCTACTGGGCTTACCTTCCGAAGAGCTATGTCTAGACTGGATCTGGCAAGTCTCATTTTCAAGGAGACACAGCAAATGAGTCAGGATAGAGAGTCTCAGACTGACTTAGTTCTATATGCATTTTAGGGTAGACCAGAAAGCCTATTATTAGTATTACTTTTAAGAACTTTTCTAGCTTTTGGTCATCCCTACTATTTGGAACTTTTAAAATACCATCTATTTCCATGTATGTTTGCAGTTAAATCCTTAACAACTCAAATGAGGTTCTAGGTTTCAGAAAGCACAGCTGGTGGGCTTGTTAAAAAAAAAAAAAAAAAAAAAAAAAAGGAAGAAAGAAAGAAACGGATTTGAGTTGCAGCCTGGGGCAACCAGGAATGAGTGTAAGCAATTAAGTTGCTTTTGTTCTACAAAAGCAAAAAGAAGATAAAGAAATGTAGGTATACCTGATAAGAGAACTTGTCCTGCCTTAAAACAGTTTATGCAATCTCACTGCAAAGGTTATTTCTGGGATTTCCAATTCTTCACATAAAAATTTTCCACAGCTTCTCTAAACTATCACAGGAGTATAAGATAGAGAAGGCAGCTCAGGAATTGGTCTATTCCCATCATGAATACTGGTATCCATCATAACATTCTAAGCATATTTTCTATTCCTGTATCCAAGCCGCTGATTAAAATGTTAACTGGCCCAAGAAGTAACCTCTATGGAATGCCATTTGTTGTGTCTTTCCAGGCTGAGACTGAACCATTGATAGTATTTGTTAAAACGAGACACTCCAACCAGCTGTCTCTTCTCATAGCACAAGCGTGCACAGTTGTTGATGAGGACTGAAGACTGCAACAGCAGGGACATTAAGGATTAATTCTGACAGTTCAATAAGAGGAGTGCATAGTTTAGCTTTATCCAAGCCAGGATACCTTCCTATTTTAGAAAGAGGATGATTTCAGTTAATGAAATTTAATTTGAAAAGAGCTGAGAATAAAGAAATGTGGAAAGCATTGTGAATGACAGAATAGGAGAGTATTCAGGACTGGTGATCACCGATTTTCAATCAAAAGGCCCGTAAGTGAAGTAGAGTTTTCAGTGATTAATGTAGAATTGGATAATAGAAAAAAATAATGTTTGTAAAACAAAATAACAGGTCAGCTTTTGCCAAAACTCGAAAGATTACCTGCCAGACTCAATGACTTCACTATATTAATATGTTTGGGATGGTAAAAAGAAGGAAGAGACATTTTTCTACAATCACGGTGAAACTATTCTTAAAATAATTGTTAAGAGTCTCCACAAAAATATTTTCCAAATTTTTAGAAATATGGGTCTATAATTGCCATAGATGTGCTGTTCAGCTTTTTCTCCTTGACCTTTCCACAAATCCCATAATTCCCAACAGGTAGTGAACAGCTGTTAAATCTGCCCTGGTGCTTTGTAGAGGAAGATGGGGCCTGAGACACAGCAGCTTCTACTTCATTTTAGCTCTGAGATGATAAACTCAGTAAACTGGAGCGGAGAATGACACACACTGAGATAATGTTGAGAAAAGTCAGTCAAACTCTCTTTTCCCAGCACTACGGGAGAGAGAGGAACAGAATGCTGTGTTTTGGTGAGTGATGTCAGCTCATTAAGCCTTCAGGTTCTCTGGGACCAGCAGATTTGGTGTTTGAGAATTGGTATGCATCGTTTCAATCCCATGTGAGACTTGAAGACAGTTGCCATCATTCATTACGCTTTGGAGATCTACATGATCTGAAAAAGGAATCCAAGGTAAAGAGAGACGTAATTTCCAAGGGTTGGGGCAAAGTTTCAACAAATAAATTATACCCTCAAGGGATCTGCTACGACTGCCAGTTGTGCTGTAGTACAATCCTAGGTGGTGTCCATGACAGGAGTTTTCCATCCTGGACAGTACTCTAAAGCAAAATTGTCAAAAAGAGCAAATCAGAAATAGCCGCTTACACCATCTGGCAAAGCATCCTTTTTAGAGGTGCTGTCTTTAGTCCAGAGGTATATTAGCCTCATGTATTGCATTTGGCAATCTCCAGTAAAGTAGAAAAATATAATGAAAATTACTATATTTCATCTCACTATCTTAAGTTGATAGTCTATGTGAAACTTAAATTGTACATAATTCTCGATCATACTAGTATGCATACAAATAATAAATGAGTATAAATAGCCCATTTAGTCTACTATAACAAAATATCAAAAGCTGGGTAAATTGTAAACAATAATCATTTATTTCTCACAGTTCTGGAGGTTAGGAAGCACAAGATCAAGGCACCGACACATTGGTGTCTGGTAAGGACCAGTTACTTAGTCTGCCATCTTTTTGTTGAACCTTCACAGAGCGTAAGGGGCAAAGTAAATTTCTTGGACTTCCTTGATATAGGCAGTAACCCCATTTATGAGGGCTTGGCCCTAATCATCCAATCATCTCCCAAATGTTCCATCTGTCAATACCATCACCTTGGGAGTTTGGATTTCACAGTATACGTTTAAGTCAGACAGTTTGACTATAATATATGTTAAATATTTTCATTGATAGGGGAAAATATAATTTAAAAAATGCTGGAGGCCAATGTTCTGGATTATTTCCCTCCCCCCAACAAATGTTTATATGAAGCAAGGTGAATTGAGAAGGTCTGACTATCACAGTAACTCTAAAAGTCACTCAGAGAAAGCCTGTTAACTTAGAATAATCAGACTAATGTCACCATAAAGCAAAGGGAAGAAAAATGGAAAGAGAGAAATGGGAAATGAAGACCCTTTCTTCAGATAATCCTTTCTTCAATAACAAACCTTTAAACAAAAGACCCAGACTGCTTACCTTTTCATCCTTCATCCATGGTATTATCTACTTACTCTCAGTCTAACTCTCCAGCAAATAATTCGTTAAACACAAGAAACAAAATTCACAGCAAAGGGCAAAGGGTATTATCTTGGGAGAGTGTATCTAGTGAGTGGAAAATACCAGCTATGAAGACTCAGGAAAATGCAGAGTGATCGTCAGGTAGTTTACCTGCAACTTGTCAGATAGTAAGACATTGACCTCACAATCATTTTCTCCCGAGTCCTACTTCCCACATCTATTCTAGATCTCACTGATAAAGATTTACAGATTTGGAAACTACACAGAATACTGAAAGAAGTCAGGAAGGAAAGCAAGAAACCTTGAAAGATCGTCTTCCCCTTGCCTCATTGCTTTCTGCTTTCCAGAATAATATTGTTCTAGGAATAAGTGCTGGGAATAATCACAAGCTAACAGAAAAAATGAAGTGCCTGCACCTACTGAACTGTATTCTAGTGAAGAAAACTGGACAACAAATCTGCAAATATCAGTTATCAAAGATGGCAGTATCGAAAATATTTTGAATGGTATAATGGGCCTGTAATTGTTCTTTTCTAGTGTGGTTTATATTATTTTGCACACATTAATTCCCACAGAAACCCTATGAAAAGGAAATAATTACATCCCATTTTTCAAATAGGAAATTGAGTCATGAAGATAAGCAACTTGTATAAAGTTCCACAGCTACTATATCTGAAGCAATAATGGCCCCAGCAGTCTGGTTTCAGAGGTGTGGCATTTAACCCCTGTGCACCCATTAAGTATGAAGTGGAGTATTAAAATGGGCTAGTGTCATAGAGAAGGACTGGGCAGTTAATTTTGAAATGGAAGTCAAGAAAAGTCTTTCTGGAAGAGATATTTAAACTAAGATCTAAAAGACTCAATTATGCAAAAACTAGAGTAGTAGGCAAAGGGGAACAAAAATGTGTAGGACTAATTTTAGAAAGTACTTGGCTTATTAAGAACCTGAAATGAGTTGAACAGTGTGGCTGACGTTGCTGGGAGAGTGAGGAGAGAAGGAGAGGTAGAGAACCGCATAGATGAGATTGAGGAGGAAAACACAGACCATTTTCCAGAGTATGGAGCTCAAATCTTATTCTGCTTGGGAGCCATTGGAGGATGATGGATTGAGGGAATGACATAATCTGACTGATATTTCAAAAACATGTAATGTTCACATTTACCTAACATTTTGTAAACTGACCTTAATATATTTCTCTAGCATCTTCTCCCACTATTTATCCTGCATACATTTTGCCCTCCAACTCCAATTTTCTAGTATTCAATGCTAGAAAACTGATTTTCTGAAAAAAAAAAAAAATTGATTTGTAGCATTTGCTGATTTCTGTGATGCAAATACTTCCACCATAGCTGATTTTAAACTATCAACAGTTGAACACCCAGCTTCCAAAATTCCTAAATATTGACAATCAGCTCTTGAGAGCTAGTTCCAGCTGACTTCAATACCCCTTCATCCTAAATACCTTTTCTTTGTGGAAAACACTCTACCCTTATGGAGCATACCTTCCTACATTCTGTGTTTCCTGCCCATAAAATTTAACCATGGGAGAGCTGAGGTTTAAGCAAAATCTATGACTTTAGATGGACTTAGATTCAAATTTCAGCTTTGTAAATCAGTCACAGTAGTCAATCTGTAAATCAGTGACTCTAGGAAATGTTTGTGTCTTCTCAAAAACTCTACTATGCCATTTATAACATGGGAGTGGTAACCATCTATACAGGAGTATTATAATAAGAATCAAACAAAAAATAGGAGAGTACCTGAAATATTATATTGGGTACTCCATAAGAAATTTTACTTTACTCATTTATTCACCCACTCTACAACCTAGCTAGAAACTAGAAAAAGTTACGAAGTTTGTTACATTTTCCTTTCAATAGCTTTCCTTTTGGAAATTAGGTATCCAGCTAATGTTTCTGTCTCTAAATATTTTTCAGAATTGATACAAATACCTTGTTTCTCTAATGCTGTAAAAAAGTTACTCATACGTGTGTGTGTGTGTGTATATAGTGTGTGTGTGTATATATATATATATATAGAGAGAGAGAGAGAGAGAGAGAGAGAGAAAATGTCAATGGTTTAAAGTATTAGTATCTATATAATAGAGTTTCTGACTCATAGTAGATGTTACTTGCCATTGTAAATATAGGAATTTTGTAAATTTTTCTGTAAAGACAATTGTCTAAGGTAGATAAGTAAATCTTAACCTCATTTTGTAATTTTTTATTTACTGGAATCCTGTGGACATCTCATTTTGTGTTTATAGTTGTTCAACACCAAGATAAACTTTATTCATTAACTATTAAGGATGTAGATTCTAGTGCGAGCTTGATTCTACCTTTGTGACCTTGTTTAAGTCACAGACTTTCTATGACTTACCATATTATGATGAATTCAAAGTCTGTACCTGCTCTAAAATTCACTGATTGTACATTTTAAATATTTATAAATTCCAAAAGCACCTCCAAAGTCAACAGAAAAAATACACTTTGCATCTTTATTATGAGATTAATATAAATAAACTTAGGCCTCTGTAGCAAATCAAAGCAGAGTATTGAGGCAATTGTATGAATAATTCAGAAACAAAATAAAGCAAAAGAAGAACTTGCACTTCAAAAGATCTCAAGATACATCTACTTTATAGTCCTGTTCACAAATCACTAGAATTGTAGTGCATTTTGTATAAATATAAAAAGTCATCAATGCAGGTTTTTTTGAGATCCCATATCAAAATCCTTCTTAAAACAACATATGCTAATATAAGGCAGATAAATATAAATGCAACTATCTTTCTTGTCAAATTTTAAAAATTATTTAAGAATCATTAGAAATAAAGCAATCATCCATCAGCTTAGAAATCCTATCATCCTTTAAATGCATCATGCCTTAGTCAATATATTCAGATATCTAAGCTTTGAGTACTTTTCCTAAAGTATTTATGAAATATGACCCCAGTCCTTTTTTTAGCTCAAAACTTACATCGCTAAGTTCTAAATTATCTTGAAATACTGCTAACACATTATTCGTTCCTAAAAGCTAGTATGCAGACTCTAACATACCCTAAGCAGTATAACAAATGGGGTCACTACTCTCAACTGATAAAGTAGCTGTGTCTCACTCTTCAGTAACATAGAGTTTGAACCCCCAAAATATTGTGGTGTTACTAACAGACCTTTTATATTAGCTAGTAAATAGCAAGCATGATATTATCAAAGTAATTAGATCCCAATAAACCTTTTGTTGACAATAAATAATAACTCACCACACTTGTTTGTAATCTTCAATTCCTAATTCAGAGATAAATTATAAAAGATCTTTTCTGACATGATTTATAGCTCTCATGATAACAAATTTGCATGATGGAGCATGTGCAGTTTATATTATTGCTTGACTGGACTTCGCACATCACTGATCACTTTGGGAATAAGCATTACCAAAATTGGAAGAATGAAAGAATGTAGTCTTAAAAGACAACATCGAGCATGATGTCAATTATGACATCCTGGGAAAGACAAAAATATAAAGACAATGAAAGATTAGTGATTTCCAGGGATTAGGAATGAGAGCATAATTAATAGCAGAGCACAGAAGATTTTTAGGTCAGTGAAAATATTCTCTATTAGATTTATAATGAGGGATACAAGTCCTTATACATAAAATATATCATGGCAATAATGAACCCTAGGTAAACCATGAACTTTGGGTGGGTAGTATATGTCCATTGAGAAGTCTCAATTATAACAAACTCACTACTCTGGTGAGGAATGTTAATAATAGGGGAGGCTATGCATGTGTGCAAGCAGAGGTTATATGAGAAATATCTGTATTTTTCTTTCAGTTTTGCTGTGAAACTAAAATTTCTCTAAAAATTAAATCTAAAAAAAAGTGAATGTTTTAAAGTTAAGGATTAAACAAGTTGCATGCTGAAAAACATAGACCCATAAACAGGGACAAACGATTTAATAAACTCCTCACCTATATTCTTTTACTTGTATTATTTCCTTGATCCTGTAAATCCCTGTAAAACAAAAGTTAACTTTTAAATTCTCTGAAACTTCCTGTTTCTCTCAGGACAGAATCTTCCTAGTCTCAAATGTCTCTGATAGGATAATTTTAGAGAGAATCAATTTATAAATTCAGCACTAGTCTTATTCTAGGTGTGAAGCAATTACCATGTCACTGACTCTTTTGTAGAAATCCAAATGCATCTGCAACATAATCACACCTGGATTCCCGAAAAGAGATTTTACTTAAAAAATTTTTTTTACCATAATGTCTAGATGTATTGATTAGCCAAAAGAATTAGTAAATGATGCATGCTGATGGATTGCCAAATATGGCTGGCTGCTTTTCACTCAGAAAAATCCACCAGAGACCAAGAAAGACTTTCCTTATTTACCCACAGAGAAGGGGAAAAACCCACCCATTGCATAGAAATGCTAAACTTGGCCCTGGACTGAGCCCCAGATGGATTTAACACTGAGGCTATAATATCTACCACAAGCCTTTGAAGAGTTCCCAGCTGTGCCTGTTGCCATGGGTGAACCGGAAAGCCCGTATTACTGATGGCTTCCGGTGGTTTGACATTCTCTCCTCAGGCTTTACTGGAGAGGTGGCTGCGGTGTGACTCAGCTGTGAGCCATGACCTAGCCTTCCTCAATCCTAAGGGAAGAATCAAGGGGAGAGAACTGAATGTTTGCTAACACAACTGCCATCTGCCACTGTTAAATCTGGTGGTGACAGAGCGTGCATTAATGCCAGAGAGATAGAGAACAATCACCATCTGCTCATTGCCCTGAAATAAAATTAACTAGGTCATCTGGATTTGGGAACCTTTCTGGAATTGTTGATATCTATTCCCAACCATGAAGATGGAATTTTTCTCCCATTTTACATCATTCCAATTACCCAGAGAAATGTTTTCTCTCCAATCCTTTCAATGGAAAAAGTACAGTTGATATATAATGCATGAATAACTGAAAATATTACAATAGTAAAGGACCTTGCGGTCCCTGCATTATTATATACGTAAGCAGTAATATTGAAAATTGCTATGCCAACAAAATCTTCTAAAGGGAAAAAATGTAAGTAAATTCAATTTCAGTAAGAATATGAAAAAAATCTATGTGGACGTAAGTCTTTGTTAGTTAACCAGCTAAGTAAAATTTAAGTTTCTTATTTTCCAGGCAGTCAAATTACAAAAAGAAAATAAATAACTGTGAGATATTTACTTATGTTAACTATGAAAAGATATGACAACTGACTTTAGGATATGACTAAAAGTTGGTGATCACTTTTTTCCAAGAAAAGGATGGTAAAATGCTTTACTTAAATATTAGTACAGGAAAACTTGTCTCTGATCTCCCTACCCAGAATCTCTTACCTTACAATCAATTCTTATTCTGTTCTCTTCTCTCTTAGTCTAGTATGGTTTTGGGTCAGTATTAATGTGGCAGTGAATTTCATCTAGACACATAACATAGGAGACAAAGAAAGGAAATAGAATAAATTATTACCTTTAATTCCTTATATCGGGCTAGACCTGAAATATGATTCTCTTAAAGAAAAAAATGTTTAAAAGATCCAAAAGTCAGTTACTTAGGGAAAAAGTTATTGCTTTTAAGAGTTTGTGAACATCCATAACAGGAAATAACACAGTTAATTTAGATAACCTATAAAGTGCTGAATTGAAATAAATCCAATGGATCTATTCGTAGGTCTCAAGAGATTCAGTTTTAAAATGATATTTTATGAGTTGAATCATTGACAAAGCTCAGTTATTAACAAAATCTTCAAGCAGAGATTTCTCTAGCATTGTATGCCTTAAGCTTTTATGAATTTAAATGGGATATATTTTCTACCAGTTACTGAAGACGTAATGAGTGATCTCCATATATTCAGCCTTGAATTAGAGCTCCAGAAAAGACAGAGGTGTGCAATGCTATCCATTGTGTTCAGATAGATAAGATAAGTGAAATATGAAAACTATGCATAAAAATCTGACCAGAATAGCAATGTGCATCAATTGTCCCAAAGAAAAGGCGCACATACCCTGCAGTCTAAAGTAAGCTCCCACCGTTTTCTCACATAATACCATGTCCTTTTTCTGTATAACTTCAGTCATGGTCTACATAGTATTTGTTTATAAGTGTCCTTAAGATCTGCGCCTTTACTCCAAGCCCATGCCTGTGAACAGCATCAACTGCATTCATATCTTTATCCTTCATCACTAAAATAACATCTGATATATTAGTATTTGTTGAGTTAATTTTTGAAATGCACTATAGTCACAGTCTAATGGTAAATAATAAAACTAGAGCAGAGTGCTATCTCTTCTCTCACTGATCAAGCTTTTCCAGAAGTGTTTATTGAGCACCTACCTACTATGTCAACACTGTTCTTAGAGATGTAAATAGATTGATGAAGAAAATGCACATGATTACTGAGCACATGCAGTTCACAGTGCAAGGATCATTAATAATCAAACTTTAGAAACATCTAAATGCAGGAAAAATATAACTGTACAATATAAGATGATTACAAAGCAAAAGTAATAATAGAGAGTTGATTTACTCAGGAGTCAGAGAATGAAGAGTGAATGCAGACGTTTTCATTAACAGAATTATGATTTTTAGAAATGAGAGAGATCACAGAGGCCAGAATGGAAAAAACAAAATTTATTTCATGAAGTAGTAGAGTTAGTGCTTATCATGATTCCTCCTACCTTTCAAGGAATAGAATAGAACGTCTATTTAATAGATAAGCTATATTTGAATGAAGGACTTGTTAAGATATTTTGTTTTTAAATAACTTGGATATTACACCTTTCAATTTTGAATATATATTTATTTTTATTTGTTATTTTAAAATCAAATATACTCACAGTATAAGATCTTCATTTTCTCAACTATTCAGTATATCACAAAGTGCTTTATTTTAAGAAACATCAAATATCAAATGTTTTTCAAGAAATTAATTTCACGTCTCAAGAAAGTGCTAGAAGTGACAACAACAAAAAATAGATTGAAGGAGGATAAGTACTGTTGCTTAAACCACTTTTTGTACCAGATGAATGACCTCTAGTTTTTCAGGAAAGTCTACCAAAATATTTTCATGTAGATATGACTGAGGCAGAACAGCTATTCTAAGAATGATACCTTTAATACAGATTCATTAAATATTTTGTGGGAATGGTTAATCTGGAAAATATTTCCATGTAAGAGCTACTAATTTTTAGAGTTGTTATTATAATTTTAAAAGTCAGCATGCCATAAATAACCAAAATAGCAACAACAACAACAAAATGGTATGTTTACGTGAAAGCCAGCTCCACACCCTATCAAAGCCAATAAAATTGGGCAGTGATCATGAACTCATTTTCAAAGCTGAGACTCTGTGCGCTTGGGTTGTGGCAGTTATTATTTCCTGAATAAGACTTTATGCCGGATCCAGAATCCACTCTCTCTTTCAGCCAAGAAAGGAAGTAGTGTGGGTGACCAAGTTTAACACTTTCTCTGGGGATTTCTTTCTAGCCAAAGCTAAAAGGAGACTATAATTGGGTAGCCAGACCTGTCCTTAGCACATTCTGTATTTAGATGGCTTACCTAAACCCATTAAACAGCAATATGACTCTGCCCTATGCCCCTACAGTCTTCCAAAAGAAAACCCACTGGGAATGGGCATTGTCAGCTGAGTGAAGACAAAGGCTGATGGAGAGGGGAAGACCAGAGAGGAAGAAAGAAGGGTCCTCTCTTTGTCTGTGGGCTTTGGAGTAAGCAGATCAGAGTTAAAATTCCAATCTAGAGCCCATGAGTTGCTTAGTTTTAATTCAATGACATCCCCAGTCCGAACTTCAGGTTCTTCAATTGCACAGAACTTGGATACAGAAGCAGCTGCTTCACAGAGTGGTTTTCAGTGACTGACAGAGAAACCTTCCATACATGTTAGCCGCTGTTACTGCTTTCATTAGACCATCTGTGAAAGAGGAAGCAGCAAGGAGATAAGGGTTTGAAGAAAGGCTTTACAAGATGTCCTGCTTCCTTCTGCCGCTTTAAAATTGATTTTATTGAAGGAATACTGCCTTATAAAATTAAGCAGGTTTAAGGTATACATCGTAGTAACTCAGCGTCTGCATATGATCCAGTAAACTCACCAAACTGCTGCAGTTCTTCCTTCACGGTACAATTAATCTCCTGTATCCTGTTAGTCCACGCATCCACGCCCTTCTCTTCCTGCAATCCCTGATTTGCTTTTTTTTTTGGCTAATGGTCCATTGTTATTTGATTTAGTTCATTTTTCAAGGACTACTTATGTTTAACTAAGTTCATTCATTTGCTTGATATCTCTGTCTACCACGTGTGAGTGATGTCATACAATTCCTTTCTGCCATTTTCAAGCCACCTACCTTCACCTCATTTCACCCTCCTGTATTTGAATTCTTCAGGTAGAAAGCAAGAAGCTATTCTGAACCGGAAAAAGGCTGAGTAACCTGCCCTTGGACTAATCTTCCCACGGGCACTCCCAAAGAATTGTTTCCTATCAGAGAGTTACCAGACTTGCCTCAAACTTTTCTTTTTATTTTTTTTGTCCTTTTTTAAAGCAATTTGAATAGGTTAGTTCAGGGAGGTAAATCAAAAGAAACTTTTTAACTAAGTCAATTTTTCAGTTAATTTTAATACATCATTGTAAAGTGCTCTTGAAAGTTCCACACAGGTAATCAAAACAAAGATGAGTGCAGCTAAAATGTCTCATTCCAAAAAAAAATAAAATAAAGCAAAAAAAAAAAAAAAAGAAGAAAGGGAGAAAGAAAAACAAGTTCTTAATAGTTCAGCTTGAAAACTGATTGTAGCAATACGTAGGAAATAAAAATAACTGGGACACGCAATTTCCTTCAAAATAAAATTTTGATTATTGGACATCAAGTCATATGCTAAGAAATGAGGAATTTTATTATTTCCTATGAAAATGACAAGACACATAAATATATTTGCTTTTTATGTATCAGCCTACTAAGCTTCCAGGGAAGTTTGCTAAAAAGACATTTGAAAGTTAAAAACCATATTGACTTTAAAAAAAAAAAAAAAGCATTTTCTCTGACAAGTGGGAATAAAATTAATGTTCCACCAAAACATCCAAAAAGGAAGGAAAGTTGCTTTTAACGAAGAATAAAATTCATAATGAGGAAGGATGAGGCAAGAGTTTAAATCTTCAAGTCATTTTGAATTTGTCAGACAAAAAGAGAAAAAAAGTAATCTGGCACTGTCAGCATAACTTTTCCAGTTGTAACTTTTCGGAAAGACCTATTTCATAGCAGAATGTCCCTTTTCTATGATTCCTGATGAACAGTTTGTACTGAGAGACACCTTTTAGGATTTGGACAGTTCACTTTGAATTTTTATTCTATAGGCTCTCTTACTTTACAAAATCATGTTCATATATGGTAGAAATAAATATTATCCTGAATGTCGCTCTTGCACTGCATGCATGGTTGCATCTACCAAGCCAGTCTTACTGAACATCTGTTCTGTTTCAGGAATTGCACTGAGTAGTAAGTAGATGATGAGTCTATACAACTACAGACATATGAAAATTGTGTGCTTATCATGATTTTTTTTTACTGTAATAACAGCTTGACTTATTAATGGATTGTGTATGGTGACTAAGAGAAATGAAAGTCATCAAGAATGGCTTCTGGGCATTTTGCATGAAGGGCGGATGGTGGTCTCATAAATTCCAAAGGAAAATACCAGAAGGGAGAGAGTTTGGAGTGTTTGATGAAATCAAAATTTTGTTTGGGAACTGCTAAACTTGGTCTGTTATGTTTGTCCAACAGGCAGTTGGAGATAACAGGCATTTGAAGAGATTACAGAGTTTATGGTATAGCCAAGGACACAAAGATGCATGTGGGAGTCATTTGCCTACAGATAACATTAAAAGCCATGGTATGGAAAGTAGAGAGTGTAGAGAGAAAAGAAGAGGTTCCAGAACTGAACCCCTGAGACACTCCACATTAGGAGACAGCAAAATGGAATATGAAAGAGTAGGCTGTGCAGTACAAGGATAATAAAGGAGTGGTGGCCCAGATCAGTTGAACCAAGTATCAAGATTAACTGTGTCATATGCGGATTACTGTAAAATGGACGAAGAAGGGCACAGATTTGTCTGTTGGATATCGTTGGATTTGACAGGATGGAAGTTGTTAGAGAGTTTGAAGAAAGTGTTTTCAGTGGAGTGGTGCACACACCTCTAGTAAAACTGCCTCATTATAGTCATCATTCAGATTAGGTCATCAAGTTCATAGCATGCAGAAAAGGAGTTTAATTTCTCCTCTGTACTCCTGGAATCTAAGACAGTGTCTGACACATAGCAGATTGTCAATGAATACTTGCTGACTGCTGAGTATTGTCCTTCATCAGTGCTTTGTGTGCATGTGTTATCTGCCACATATGATAAACCTCTAAAGGACAGAAATGGCACCTATGTATTTATCCCTGAACATTTACACCTGCAAGTAGATGATTAATAAACCTCTAATGGAGATGAAGAAATATGGGGATTGTGGTTGTGAATTAGAGAATTAGCATCTCTATGAGGAACAGGCAAGAGAGCAGATGGAGACTATGTAGGTTTGAGAAAATGATCACAAATTCTTTGACACTCCTCTTTCAGGAATATGGGTTTTCCTTAGTTGTTTTAGTCTAGCAAAGAGATTCCTAGGTAGTTGTACAGCTTGACTTCCAAAATTAGTTCATAGATGGTAATACAGCTATTGCCCAGGTCTCACTCTCAGTACTCACAACTGTGAGCACAGCCTTGCTCTGGTACTTAAGAGATGAAATCTTCAAAATGAATCCAACAACCATATGAGAGACTCATTGAGAACCACCAACTTCAGTCTAGTCAAGCCCTCAAGGTATGAGTGCAATTATAATTGTTGTTTAGTACCATTAAGACTAGGTTGGTTTACTGCATGGCAATGAATAATAGAACAGACAAGGCTGTATTTATTCTTCTAGCAAATAAATAGGTTCAAATACCGAAAGGCAAAATATACATTCTGACTGGCCTAAGAAACTGTTCATGGAAGAGATAAGATTAGCTGCTTGAATGACCCCTATTGCTTTTGGTTGAGAAAACAAATTTCAGACCTGACCAGAAAAACCTGTAATACTTTGAGATAGGCCAGACATCCAAGACTAATTTGACGTTTAAGCACTCACATGTATGAATAGGGTGAGAATGAATGAATGAATGAATGAGATGAAGGAAAGATTCCTCTAATCAGAGATACTATCCATGCTTATAAAGAGCATTAAAAGCATTCCTCTCTTCTAAGATTTCTAATTTTGTTTTTTGTGTGGAGGATGAAGCATTTTTATTTATTTGTTCATTCCGATTGTCCCTCATCCCCTGCAGCCCCAGTCTCAGGTTAAGAACCAATGACCCTGGACTTTACACGGTCTATACCTTAGCTGCCAATTTAGTGACTGAGCCACCAGGGCACACTGAGATTGATACTTTTGCATCTTAGACAAGAAGAATGATTCTTTGATCTCATGTTACTACTGAGAGACCGAACAAGTGACACATTTGTCAACTGAGGAAACAGGATGGCATAAGGGGTGCATTTCTCTTGCCTCCCTTTCGACTTCTGGTGATATGTTCTAAATTCACTCTTCTAAGCAGACTTCTTACAGCTTTGTATGCGCCAAGTCGCAGGAGCCCAGAACCGTGGATTCGCTGCTTTGATTTCCCTTCTAATCTGGGGAACAATAAGCAATTGGGAGAAAAATTCACATTGAGCATCTTCATTGTTATTATAAGAAAATTTCACTTAAGCTATGCCACCTGGAATCAAGACTGGATTCCAGGCTTAAGATTTCTTGTTTTGTCACAGTTACATAATCCAGTTGTCTGGCATCAATAAAACACATTGTTAAAAATCTGCTTCTGAGTCTTCCTTTCTCAAAGCAATCCTGGGCTGACAAGACAGAGGACTCAGGATGCTACCTTCCCTGTTCACAATCTTTCACACCTTTGTTTAATAGTCACTTAAGTTTCCTAGATAAGGCTACAGTACTTTTATGTCTCTAAAGCAATTCCACAGTCCCCCTTCTACAGGCCATTTACTACCTGTGTCCTTACCAAACTAGAAAGACCTCTCACTCCTCACATTGTCCCCTAGGCCATTCCATCTCTGCGGAATCCGAATAGTTATCCCCACTGACGACTTGCACCCTAACATCCAAATTTTCATATTCCATTTACTTTCTCAACGTTTTTAATACCCTGAATGACTTAATGTGCTCTTCTGCTTTGCCTATTTTCTATTATTTGATATATTTTATATTATAAACGTGTTGATGGCAAGGTCAAAGTCTATTAAATTTGTACATAACATAGAATGATACACAGTCCCATAGTAAAATGGCAAGCTAATAATCATTATTTAGAAATAATAATGATTATCTGCCTTCTGTAATTAAAAAAAATCACTAGCTAAGGCATTTCTCATACTGTTTTGCAATCTTCTTTCTCCAATATTTAAATTTCCCAATTAATTTCAAGTCCTATAACTCTTGGTCTCCTTCTAAAAAGAGAATACCTTTTCTACAAAAGATAAAGCATAGCTCTATTAAACTGTTCCTCCTTTGCCTTTTTCTACAAAATGAATGCAGCAATATAGGAAGAAATAAAACTCCACAGAGAAGCAAGGAAAGAAGCGGATCCATCATACACAATGATTTAAGGGAAGGAACAAGAAAATCAGGAATAAAACATGTGAAAGCTTCCCCTCAGGCACATACACATCCTACGTCACACTGGCTATTGGGAAATGACACCCACTAAGCTAAAAACTAATCACGTGGGGAATTCATTTTACGCTTTGTGCATTATTGAGTCACTGCTATTGCTGCTCATTGGTGGACGCAGCCACGGGCTACTACTGGATGGCACAGCGGCTTTGGACAGAACTCAGGGCATACTTGCTTGGACTCTAATGGCTGGCCATTAAATTGCTTGGTGAACTGTGGCAAGCAAACAGAATTGTTTTCCACCGATTCTGTTTTCAGCAAAGAATTCTCTTTAATTCCCCTGTCCTGTGTGATGCCAAAATTCTTAAAATACTGTTTATGGAGATTTTTTTTGTTACCCGCCCTGGAGCCTAGAGGCAGGAACCCAGCCACTGCAGCTGGTGTAACTTGGCTGAGTCTCACAGATAAGTCAGTGTCTGAACAGTCTTCCTTTTTTCCCCTAAATGTTATTATTTTGGAAAAAATTGGAGTAAATGTAAAGGTTGAGAGACCTGCAGCAATACAGGCTAAAGGTCTCCTGTCGCCTTTCCACCTAGAGAATTCATCAAACTGAGCAAAGGCAGAAGAAGATCACAGATTTTTGCTCAAACCTTGTACGAAATTAGCCCCTGAGCTGAAGAGACAGCCTTGTCAGAGAAAGGCAAAGAAGGGAGAAGATACTTCTTTTGCTATTTCTTTTTTTTCTTTTTTTTTTGCAAGAGACTGCAAGTCATGAATATTAACATATTATACCCAGCACTCAAATTTTAAAAGCAGAAGAATTTTAGGTGTGAAATACACTCATTCAGAAAGTCCATCACAAATCTCAGTAATGCTTAGGGCAATCAAAGTGATTTTACATTAGACTTTACTTCTGCTAAATTCTGGCACATTTATTTCTTATAAAACAATTGCATTTTATAGCTGACATTGTATTATACCAATATTAATCTCTCTGACCTACATTCCAATTTGCATTCTTCCATGGAATATGATGATAATAATAGCAACTATTGGTCGAGGGCTTACTGAATTGTGCCATGTGTATCTCACGGATTAACTCATTTAATTCTCTCCATAAACTTTATGAAGAAGGTGCAGTTAATATGACTATTTTATAACTAAGGAATCTGCAGCCTAGAGAGTTTAAGTGATTTACCCACGGACTCACAGCAGACCTGGGTTTGAGCTTAAGCTATCTAATTCCAGAGCCGGAAGCAGATACACTACATTCTTCTACCTGTCTGAGGAAGGGGTGAAATCACTGGTAAGATGCAGGGAACTGCACAGAACTGTGGTTTTGTACACAGAGAGTGTTTTGTTTTTGGACATTATTCATTAAGTGTGTCATAATGGAAAGAGATTAGAACTGAATACTCAGTTCATAGTAGAACTGAGTATTTTGCTTCTCAGGGAAAATGCCTATTCATTTTGCTCTTTCTCAGTCTGCAGAGAAAGAGCAGGTTTTCAGTCAATTTGATAAACAAATAAAAGAAAGTGGTACTAATGAGTAGTAACTGCTTGCTATGTATCCTTTCCCTGAATCAGGATGAAACGCAGATCTAATTCTCAGAAGCATGGTGTCTTAGCACCCTTCAAACATATTTCTCTATGTTATGACCTAATCCACCCAGCCTAACCAAAATTTCCATGTAATCGCTCATTTTAGAACTCTCCAGCTTTTTTCTTTTCATCGTAGGTATGCTGTTAAAATCACAATAGAATAACCTAAGTCTTTTGTTTCTAGAATGATTTAGCACTTCCTTCTCATACTCCCTGAATTCTAACAACATGCTATGTAAAAGAATTAAAACTTCAAAATTAAAAAGCTACAGTCTCCTTATAGGAAAAAAAAAAAAAAAAAAAAGGCGTTGTTCTAATAACAATACACGTTCGTACTAGCTAGAAAATCTTGGCACAAAATTTTCCGGGCCATATGGAAGTGAAAAGAAAAACATATAAGATGAAATTGCCGGTGTGAAATGGCTTTCGTGACTGGAAAATACAATGATGAACTCTATCTGAGTGTCTTAAAGGTATTTAAAAATAGTATCATTAATCTCTCCGTTAAGTGAATTAAGTGTGATCCTATCAGGAAGCAGCTGTCATTGAATCTTATGACTGTAACTCATGCTAACACAATATGAAAACAAAGACAGGAGAAGGCAGAAATCAGAATTTTTAGAAGGGAGAACAAGTAAATGTTCCAACTATATAGCCTTTTCCAACATGGATTGTATACATTATTATATACATTATTATATACATTATATACATTATTATAAAAAAATCATCAATGCTGTGGTATGCCCTGGAATTTCACTGTCAGATAAGAAACACTCGACTTGGAACTGGAAATAATGACACCACATCATGAAGTCATCATAATATAGCACTAAAACTTTAGTGAACACATCATGAAACAATCATCGTTTGACATTGCTTCTTGTGTCTCAGCTCGCAGAGAAGTTGGCGAAATATGGCTCCGCTCCGCTAGCTGTGCTATTTTTCAGGGGGACCTTGGAAAAACAATGGAGTAAGCGAGAGAGAAAGGGTCGCAATCTTCGTTTAAAGGCATGGGAAGTGTCTTTGGATCATAATTAGAATCTCACATCTTTCTGGCTTCCAGTCAGTAACTCTGTGTTCATTTAATATAAAACATAAGTGGAAAATTTCGCCCATGCTCATAAAAAGCAAATATCTTGAAGTGTTTGCGGGACTGCCGCACTGTACGTTAGTGCAGGTAGATTTCACAAAGAGCTGCTGAACCAATCCCATTGACGGGAGACTATGGCACTCTAAGTATGTTTGACAATTTTTTCAGATCTTTCTTCCTCCAAATTACTTGAGTGAAAGTCAGGGGTTATCTTGAAAATCAAGGAAAAAAAAAATATGAACGTACTTTCCTGAGGTATCAAAACTCATATGTTATCAGCATAGGACTCTGCTAGTCATAAAAATAGTGTCGAAAGAAACATTTCTTGAAGGCTATGTCTTCATACATGCATGCTGTCATACATGAATAAAGTCTAACAAATAAAGAGGTTATTTTAGGTTATTCATTTTAACCAATGACAAATATTTCCAGGAAATTTTCACTCAACAAACATTTGGGAAATTGTCATGTGGCAGTCATTCTGGAAGAACAAAAGGTAATCTCTTGTCCTCGTGATGACTCACCTATCAGAGAGATCCTTATACACAGCATAATAAAATATAGTGTCTTATTGTTCATCAACATTTTCAAAAATTTGGTGCAGAAATAAATTTTGATTGCTTACAATGCAATTCTCCAAATTAGCTGTTCATATATGCTCTTTTTACATCCCATGTGTCTATAATGAGACAAATTTTAATAACTTTCATTACCTACCATCTATCCATTAGTTGGTATTTGATAAGCTTTTTCTACTGCATACATGTCTTTGATTCTTAGAGACTGTACTCTAAGGTGTAAATAAAAATTTTAGGTACTTTAAAATACCATCCACATTGCCATGTGTTCCTTACCCAGAATAAGAGACAGTAAGAAATAGAGGTATGAATATAAGACATAAGAAAGAGAGAGTCACAGAACAGCATATACAAGAATGTCACAAACTAATAAACATGCACTTCATCTCCTAAGCATATATTGGGAAACAAACAGATATTCACATCATCAACCAATATGACATTTACAAATAAAATGCAATTAATATAAATGAAAATATACTATTTGCAGTTTATTTAAAATGAGATGTAATTTCTCTCTCTAGATACTCCCCTAAAAGTAAAAAAAAAAAAAAATTCTCTTTTTAACTGTACTTTTTTTTCACATGTCTATAATCTTTTTATTCCAGCTATAGTATTGCAGAAGCTGCTAAATTCTGTATTATATGTATTTGGGGTATTTTGAGGTAGATTTATTTCCTACAGTTTAATATTCTCCCATTCTCTTTTTCTCTATATATTTTAAAGTTAATTTTAGCTTTTATTTTTTAAATCATTATATTCACATTAGAAAAACAAAGCTGAAAGATCAAATATTGCCAACTTATTTCATGTTTGGAGCCACATAAGAAAAGAAATACATCATTGTCAATCCATAATGATAGCAGTTATCATTTTTTAAGCACTTGTTCTACAAGGCTCCTTCCCCATCTGATGTTTTCTTCCTGTAAAGGTAGCTGAAAGAATGTAGCTTTGGGTCTTTCTCTGTCCCTATCTAGCTCTACCCATTGGAAGGAGGAGTCACTCTTGAGATTGCGAATTTTAGAGAAAGCACTGACGTTCGCAATTCCACCTTCTTTCTGTGGGCATGAGCTGCCATTGGAGAGCGCCTGACCATCCTGCTGAGAATAGTGACTACAATGAGCACTGCCCAAAGAGGGGCGGATCAACCTGCCTCATTCTGGAGTCTGGTTCGAAAGTTTATTCGGCTTTCACGTATATCTTTCAGCCTGGTCTCTGTAATTAACTCAGATGCTTTTTTGACCTTTATTTCCTTTTATTTGCTTCATTTTCTCAGCTAAGACTTCCAGTGTTGGTCCTCTTCCTTGGCTGGTTTCAAACAGCTTGAGAAGTTCATGCCAGATGCTGAGCCAGTATATAATATACATGATTTCCGTTTATTCCTCACAACAGCACTATATGGGAGATGGAATGATCGCTCCAACTTTTGAGAGGAGATAACACAAGTGTAGGAAGTTTATAACACTCGCCTAAGGCCACATTGACAAGATTTTGGCTTCGTACCCAGATCTAACTCTAGGACTGTAAATCTTTACCTTGCTATATGACTGTTTGGAAATTCCCACTAGAACAAAATCAGCTGTAGTTATAGGCAGAATCAATGAATAAATATATACCTGTTTATCCTGAATCAGACTGCGCAAAATAATAGACGATATTATTATAGAGGCTCCCATCACACAGAAGCAGGGATTTCAAGAATGACTGACCTGTACTTTGATAAGAGTAGTTAACAATCTGTCCCGCTTTGGGGTCAGAAGTCTGACTACTTTCTCTTTACTGTCACATTAGGGCTTATGCTCTTTGTAAGCTCTAAAACCCCACTGAGGGATAAAGCAGAAATAAAATTACCTGCAAGACATTTCAACCTGGTGAGTGACAGCACTTGAATCCATGTGTGGTTTCTTCTGTGAGAACTTTTGTCTATTTAGTTCTACAAAATGTTTTCTAATCAAATAAAGAGATCTAACTTCAAAATAAGGTGACCTGATACCTGCCCCAGCTTAACTGCTTTATCCTAAGAAAACAAAAACATACTGGCAAAGAATAATGAATTTGAACTACTTCAGTTCTCAAAATAGGTTGGTTTCATTTTGCTCTCTTCTTTTCTTTTCACCAGCATATATTGTCTCAGACACTCCAGAATGTTCTTTTCCTAGTTAATTACCTTTTATTAAAAGTAAAAATCCAAAACATTTTCCCTCCCATCACCATTTTTATTGGTCTTTTCTCTATAATTTTACTGTTACTGTAAATAAAAACAGAGCTAAATGAGAAAAAAGTATTTTTGATGTAGACTGAGTCTCAGCTTACCAAAAATCACTCTCTACACTCCTGTGAGTTTTTCTTTTCTTCTTTTGGGGGGGAGATTGATCATAATTTGTAACATTGTAACTACTGACATAAGAAAAACCTGAATTAGAGCAAATAATAAAAATCCATAAATGTGTGTAATTTGCCATAGGAAATTATACATGTTTAAGGATAATTAAAATAGTCACATGGAAATTGGGAGAGCTTTAGATAATACTATTAAGATAATTGCATATTAATATGAACTTCTTGTTGAGGTTTATAAATAATCTTTTTTGTTCAATATCCTAGGTCTCAATGCCTTTATTAACATAGTGATGAATATTTATTTATTTTAAATGGGTCAAATTCATTGTCAAATATCTTTAATCTTTTATATGTATTAAGTAATATTTTTGGTTTGAGACTTTTTCAAAAGTAAGTCTGACAACAAAAATCTATTTCATTGTGAAAGGCAACTGCAATGAATAGTTCTTCTCATGAAAGCATATCAAGGATTATTCAAATATGTTTTTTAAAAAAAAAGTTGAGGAAGTATGGGAAATACCGGAATAAAACCTCTTTACAATGCCCAATAATGTTTATTATTTACTGATACAGATTACAAATCCCAGTCTTCCCTAAAAGTGTAAAGTCAATCAATACATTGGGTCAAGGAATTTTTAAATGTATGTTTCACTTTTAAGATAATTGTGCATTTCTTTATTCCCTAAGTGATGTCTTGGTTTAACTTCCCTGGATATTGAGACTGAAGCCACCGTATGAAAGTAGGAGACACTGGGGTAGACTCAGGAACAGCTGTGAGGGGGTAAGGTGAGCAGAAATACGCTGAGGGGGTAGTTCATCTGTCATATTATAGGCACAGAGACCCCAAGCAGTTTCCCTGAGAAATTGGGAGCAAGATGACCTTTCAGTGACTTTTACAAAGAGGTTAGGTCTTAGTTACTACATTGATTCCAAACGGGATGCAGATGGCTACAGGTATGGACACCAGTTTACAGGAGGCAGATCCTTCCAGTTGAAACCAGTTC
The DNA here is from genome assembly GCA_004363575.1 of Solenodon paradoxus. Lineage (NCBI taxonomy): Eukaryota > Metazoa > Chordata > Mammalia > Eulipotyphla > Solenodontidae > Solenodon > Solenodon paradoxus. Next base: position 30,027 of record RJWH01006726.1, read on the forward strand.
CCAGAGGAGGTTTTAGCAGTGAACTGTCAAGAACCTAAACCCCAGGCTGCTGAGAGAAGTGCCCCTTGGAAGGGGATTCAGGCAGAGTTCTACACTCCAATGCCCATTATAGCAGCAGCAAATCATCAGAGCAAAGAAGTGGGATAATTTGCTTCATTTTATAACTGCTGCACTTCTAACTAAATTTTTATTCTAATGACGGAAGTAGTATAATACTGTTCTCAAATGGATGTGTGTTACCTACTTTAAAAGTAATCTAATTAGGCTGTTATTTTTTACCTAAAATTATTCTCAAGGTTCTCAGCAGGGGAATTTAGTCCATAAGGATCAGCAAATGGCTTTGTGCCACTATTTTCACTTAAAGCATTTTCCATTCACCTCACCAATGTTGCATTTCAAAGATTACTATTACTTTTGCTAAACACTTAGTATGAACTAGAAATGGGAATTAGAGAGATCAGAGATAATTCTGCATCTTGGAGCTCACAGGCTGTTGAAACAAAACAAAACTGAACAGATAAATGGAAGCCATAATGACCAGTCCCAGATGGGGAGGAGAGCAGAGGGGTGGGGACTGAGGGGGGACCAAGAAGGGTTCGAAGGGGAAAACAAGTAAATGGACATAAAATAAAAAGACTTCTTCCTTCTCTCTTAAAAAAAAGTCATAGAATTTAAAGAAGACAGATGCTGTTTTCTTTACATAAAACTTTGTTTCCAAATACACTGCTTTCTTAATTGTTGAGTGGTTTTCAGAAGTATGTTATCCAGAGGTGGAAAGAAGGAACTCACTTCATCTATTCCCCCCACTGAAAAGATTATGAATTAACAATTAGTGAGAAAATAATTGCTGTTCAAAAGAACTCCTGCTATGTAAAAAACATTTTGAAAATTGATATCTGAAAATATATCTGCCCATAGGTGAATTTATTGACAGAAAAAAGAAAAAAAAACTTCTCCTATTTACAGACTTTAAAAAGTGGGAAGACAGAGTGTCTAATGTCTTTAAATTTCTTCTAAAAACAAAATTGTATTAGACTTTGAATTATTTCTTAATAGAATCAGAATACAACACCTTCTAATAAACTGGGAAGAAGAAACGATTAGCATTTAAGAAGATCGGAATGTATTATCTCCTAACATAAACCAATTAGTGGATAGGATTTAAAAATTAATATCATGATTTAATATACATAGAAAACGGTACTTGCACTTCTCTTCTTTTCATATGTACATTCCTTTTTTTCTTTTATAATAGCTTTATTGAATTGTTATTTACATACCATACTTATTCACAGTAAGTGCACAATTGACAATTCTCTAAGCAAATGTATATGGTTATCATTCCAATTTGTTTTTAGAACACTTTCATCAGCCTTACAAAATTTCTATGAGAACTTTCACAGCTAATCTTCACTCCTAATCCAAGTTCCTGGAAATATCCTAATTTAATTTGCCTCCATCAACTTGTAGCTTCTGGGTGACATTATTTATTGAGGTGTTATTTTAAGCTTCAGCAGTGATTAAAATCAAATAAAAGCAAATCTAACAGAGAATTAGACATATATATATATTGCCTTTAAAACAGTTAAACCAAAATTTTGTAAGCAATAAAGAAAATTAACTTATAATATTCTAATGTTAAATAATATAGTCATAAGTAATGACATTAAAATATTAATATTGGGAAAGAGAAAAAAGAAACCATATATGACTGATAACTACAATTATTTAAAATAATTAATTTACCTTTATGTAGTGATTTTTTTATGTTCAACAAGTTTTTTTGATATGGTACAAAATTTAACAAATTTGCATTTCATTTAAGTTCCTCATCCTTGTTACTATCAACTCTGGGAACCCAATAAGTCTTTGCTATGGAAAGGGAGCGTTCCTTTGCTTAGCAGAATATTTAGCAGCATCCCTGACCTTTCCACACTAGGTAACAGCAGCATCCACCCATAGAGTTTACAATGCAGAATATTTCAGATATTACTAAATATTCCCTAAGGAGATCATCTTTCCCTGAAAACCACCAGTCTATAGCAAATTTGAAACTCCTAAACTAAATACAGAGTCTTACATGATCTGAAGCCTGTCGATATTTTCATTGTATCCTTGAAATCTATATGTCTAATTTTATCTTCCAACTTTACTCACTATCATGCCCCATCCCCACATCCTTTCTACACATACCCCTTACTGAATGACTTCATATGCCTGTCCTTCATTATTTGCTTCTGTATTTTTTCTCATAACTGGAATGGTTGTCCCCCATTTCTTCATCATTCCAGTCATTCTCCAAGATCAAATTATGCCTTTCCAATTCTTTCAGTTTCCAGTATTAGAATGAACCTGCCCTCCAAGCACAAAATATACCTCTAATTGAGCTTTTTTTACAAGGTCTACTTATGTTTCTGTTCTTTTAGTATTTTCCTTCCTTCTCAAACCCACACTAGATCACTTGCAAAAATTGTGTACAAATCAAAATGATTGCCAATTCTATTGTTAGTGTGATTAGTTGCTAATGAGGGACACTACTATAATTCAGGCTTGAAGGAAAATGCTATATTTGTATGTATTTACATGGAAAACTGTTCAAAGCATATCCCTAATTGAAGAATGAAATGTACTACATATATTATGACATCTTTGAGGAAAAATACATAATCATGTTCATGCATGCAGAAAAATTTTGTAGATATACACAAGTAACTGTTAATTTAGGGAAGAGAATAAAGAGCGAATGAATAGAGAATTTATCTTTATGTAAAGTTTGGATTTTTTATCATAAATGAGTACTTTTTAAATTAAGAAAAGTAATGAAAAAGTTGCAGAATGTAATGTCCTTGTCATAGTTCACCAGTGTCTTCTTATTAGCTATCTCTTTCCTTGCAGACTAAAAATTCTTAGAGATGAAGTTTCAGCCTAAGTCTGTGCATGGAAATGGTAGCTCTTTTAACCTATATCTTCTCTTAACCTATATCTTCACAGAACCTTGTTGCTTTGACGGAAGTTATTTCTAAATCTTTACTAATTGGTAGTCAGTAATAGTATGTTCCACATTGTGACTTTTTCTCTATAGATCTCCAGAAAGGTGAAAAAAGATCAACAAGGATATTTCCTGGAAACAAAGGTTAAAGTTTAATATCTAAATTAAAAAGTTCAGTTTGTTTTCTGCTTTTACTTATAAGAAGGGGAAAACTTGGTCAAAAGAAGACTTGACTTTTCTGAAGTCCTCTTTGTACTAAAACTAGGTTTCCCACATAATTGAGGTAACAATTTGACCAACAGATCATTCAGATTTCTTTACTTTTTCTAAAATAAAATACAGTAACTCATGAATGCCCAATACAGGGATGTAGCTAATCCCCAAGTCTTATTTTTCCATGACATGGCTAATTAATTGGTCAGTTGTTCATAGACTTGGTCACAAATTCCTCCACTGCTTGCTTCCTGTTGGAGATAAGGAAGGATTTCCTTTAAGGATTACTGATGGAAATGCTGAATCAAATGACTCAGAAGAGTCTTAAACGAAAATTTCAAGGAATATGGGGAAATGTGAGGAAAACTTTCTTTGTAAGATACAGTATGAAAAACTACTCAGCGGTACCATTTTGGGAGCAAGAACATTATTGCTGATTTTTACTGCAAATTGCCACAGATAACATGGTAATTATGTATGTTGAAAATAGTCTAATTCTGAGTCACTCAGTAAGGAGTAAAGAAAAATGTTAAAAAAAATCTATTTGAAAATCTAGTATAGAAAACCTTTCAAAGTAGATTCCAATTTTTCCCGAAAGAAACACCCCCACCAACTTATTCAGTTATTTAACTAAAAAGCTGAATTCTCTGTGTATTTGTTTTCATTTCTTAGAGGAATCATAAATTCTAATTTATTAAAAGACCACACGTGCAAATAAATAGCCTAATACAGATAAAGTAGGCTATAGGATAAATGATCAAAGGCACTGTTTTGCTTTTATAAAAAAAATTGATTGTAAATATGAACATATGAATACAAAGTAAGTGGAGGAATAAACAGAATGTGGAAGACAGAGCCAAAGAAATGACTACTGGAAGCTATCAGGAATCCTGTAAATATAGAAATAAAAGACATATTCTTAAGGATTGAAGGGAAAGGAGACCTTGATTCCAAAATCATTCTTTGAACTCAATACCAAGGAAAAAACAAATCTGATTTCTATGGTTCACATTCCTATCAAGATTTATGAACACTGCTTGGCATTTAATACATGTGTAATCAGTGCTTATTACATTTCGTCAACATAGGCTGATACAAGCAATGATCTATTGTTATTAGAAACAGCCTGGTATTCCAAGAATTTCCTGACCTAGTGTGCAAAGGTCTTCCATCTTCTTTAAAGTCTGTCACAGGGTATTTTTTTCTATAGTGGAGGTAGAAACAAGGAAATCAGCTTTTTTTTTTATCAGCTTTTATCTTTTCATCAAAAAAGAGAATTTTTTTTAAAATGGAGTCCCTTTCAGAGTTAAGCTACGAAATTCTAAGAAAATCTAACTCATCTGGAAACTTTGGCTCTCTTTGATTACCCTCAGAAGAATTAAGAAAACACATGTCCATTTACTTCTATTTCTCCATTGTCTTACGCACTGGGGGAAAAGAAGGCAGAATTTCTGCCTGTTTGTTCACTTTTGCAGTTTCATGATTTTAGAAAGTAAACAAAAAAATACCCATTTGTGAAATCAATGGATGACTATTTAGGTATTGCTATGATTATAGGAATTTCTGGAATACTGGTAGCTAAGTAGGAAGTAGAATTGTGTGGTCCTCATAGATAAACAAATTCATATTCAAAACAAATGTGATCCTAACAGATTTTAATTGAAGAAATAAATTTAAGATCTTTAAGACCATGTCAAAAATTCTAATCTCTTAACAATGGTCAATTTTTTATATAGTCATTCAGAATTATTGGGGGTTGCTCAGTTGCATTTCAATAGATGGCACCAAATAATATTCAAACCCTCAGATTTAATTTGGATCAACAAATATTAATAATGGACCTAGAATATGAAGGTTACCTATGTTTATCAGTCAAGGTTTAAACAGAGCAGGTGTGGTAGGAGATATACATTGAGATTGATTGCAAAGAAATGACTTGTGCAAGCTGGGAAGGCAAGCCTGAAATGCAAGAAGCTAGCTGGGTTACCCAACGATTGGTGAAGCTGCTCTCCACAGAAGGAATTTCTTCAGAGAAGCTTCACTTTGCTGTTCCTAAGTTCATTTAAAAATAATAAAGTATTTATTTAAACACAGGACATGTGCTGTTGATTCATGTAGAAAATTTCAACTGAATTAATGAGGGAAATCTTTGAAAGGAAATATGACGTCCAACTCTAAGGACAAGAGATCTCAAGATTGAGATGCATTTAAGCAGCAAGACCTATTAGACCTCACTAGACCTCAGTGTCACCTTTATTAATAACTATATAAAGCTCATGTAACCTCTCGGAACATCAACGTGCTTCTTAAAGGAAGATTACATGCATGTCTTATCTAATTAAAAGCCATTTTTGAAAATTAAATACGAAAATGTAGGTGAAACTCATAACTAAATTATATAATACTTTATAATATCAACACCACTTGACATTCTCTCGAAATTTTGATGCTATAGTAAGTTGAATAATGATTCCCAAAGATGCCCACAATCTAATCCCTCAAACCAGTAAAAATGTTGTTACTTTAAATAGCAAAGTAAATATTGCATGCGTGATTAAAAATTAAGAATCTTGACTAAGAGGGAGGCATGAGAATCAGAGCCAAAGAGAAAGCAATGTGTGGTGATGGAGCAAAAGAAGAAAGAAATGTGAGGACAGAAGCAGAGTTCAGGTGATGTGATTGCTGGCTTCCTGGACTGCTAGTGGTCTCTAGAAACTAGAAAAGCCAAGGAAACATACTCTTTTCTAAATCTCCTGTGGAGTGAATGTGATTCTAATACTTTAATTTCAGCCTAGTGAAATCCATTTTGGACTTCTTGTCTCCAGGACTGTAAAAGGATAAATCTTTGTTGTTTTGATTCACTAGGGTGTTGGTACTTTCTATAACAGAACAGGAGACAAGTCTTGAAGGGTATTAACTATGTCAGAGAAGGCTGTTTATCTCCAGTCTTCTCCTTTATCCATCTTTAGCTAAAAATATTTAGGATGAAGACTAAATTTCCTTTGCTACTAGAATGGCAAATAGCTAACCTTTTGTCTATGTAAGTTAAGGGGAACAGTATGCAGGTTCTGCAAAGAATCATTGAAGAGTATAGTCCTTTCTTTTATCTTATCTTTCTTTTTCATGCTGGTGTCATTAAACAAAGCCAATAAACAAACATAACAAAAAGAAACTCTTAGATGCTGACAACAGAATGGGGCTACCAGAGGGGAAGGAAGATAAGAGGTGGGAAAATTCGGAATGAAGGTCAGTTGTATGGTGGTAGATGGGAAACAGACATGTGACAGAGGTCATAACGTTAACATCTAGAGATGTTAAATTGCAATGTTGTGCACCTGAAATCTATATAAATTTTATAAACCATTCCTCTTCAATAGAAAAAAAAAAAAGATAATGAATGAATGTAGGACAGACAACTTTGACCATGAGACAGAAGCTCATGCTGAGGATAGCGTAGCAGAAGTAAGATTAGACGGAAGGAGTCAGGGATGCCATATTCATTCTTGATCAAGTGCCCAGACATTTTTGCATAAGAGAACTATTTCAACCACTATATCTCTATTTCTAGAGAGTAGACAATTTTTGCACTCATAACAAAAAAACGAATGTTAAGTGAAACTGTTACCCTTGAGGGCTAAATAGAGTTTAACTAAATGAATACTATTAGAGACTAGAATGGCAGAAAGAATACAATAAGCAAAAATATAGAATTCAAATCCAAATGCCTTCTTTTTCAAATGCAAATAGAACAGTATATTCTAAATAAAAGGTTGATTAACTGAGCCTAACTCTTTAGCATGTACATAGCCATATCCCTATTATTTTGTCAATAATTGCCATTCATCGTCAATAATGAGTTTAACTTCCTAAATACAATCTACTGAGTGTTTTAAAAAGTAATCTATCTGGTCAGAATTTGATTTTGAAAATAAAAGGTTTTTATGCAGAAATGATAAGAGAACTCTGACCATTTGCCTGTCAACATGCTATAGAGACATGCTATACATTGAGATATCTTTACAGGTAAGAAAAGTCAAGAAAAAATTAAAAATAGCAGAATCTTCAATTCAGATATCAGAATAAGCACAAATAATAAACCTATTGGAAAATATAAATTTATGTATTATACATGCATATATAAATATATATGCCTTTATCTTTTAGTCTTAAAATAACATCACATGATCGTTTGCTTGTTAAATGTGGTGTCTCATTAGTAGGAGTAACAAAAATATGCATTCTGTCAACACATCATGATAAAAAAATGTAAAGGTGGTATTCTATAAGCATTCAGCTCCTACTACTGCTACTACTACTGGTAGAGAAATATTAAGCGCATTTTTTTGATATGGAGAAAAGTTCATATAACTACTGTTCAAATGGTAATGAGATCTTAGTTAATGCTAGCAGATGTAGAGTAAAATAAGAGTAATCAGAATGAAGAGAAGGGAGATTAAACATTCATTATTTTCAGATCAAGTTGTACCTATTACCTATGTAGAAAACTCAAAATTATCAGCAAATTATTTTAACAAAACATTCTAGCATATAAGATGCATGATCAATTAAAAAATAGAATTCTCTGCAAATAATAATCTGATATTTTATTACTTTAATTACATAATATTAAAGTTCTATTAAAAGATATAGCTACTAACAAAATAAAAATGCTAACCACTGACCTCAGCCTTATGAAGGCATTTGTCCAAACTTGCCAGGAATAGAAAAATTCCTATCTGTTTCAAGTCATCGCCTCAGGATGCTGAGATGGAAGGTGGGAATTTATGAAGGAGGTTTTAGGATTAAAACCTATGGGGAAAGCAGAAAGACAAGATTGAGTATATAGAGATACAGATAGAGATATAAATATAGATGTTGTAGATATAGATATCCAAAAATACTGTTCATATGAAAACTTTTTAAGCCAAAAAGGTGTTAAACAAAGATGTAATTACTACCGATTTATGTAAAAACATTCTTGAGCAGTCTCAGCCCTCCAAAACTATTTACCATATCATAGCAAATAACACCGAAGATAACACTGATATGTATTAAAGTCAGAAATCAATGATAACTACACAAACTGTATGAAATAGTTTCAGAGAAGGTGCTTGGTGGCGACACTCTCGCTGCTGTTCAAATGCAAGGCTCCAGTCGCTGCACAAACTCTGAACGCTATTTTTGCTTTATGCCTTTTGTCGCAATAGTGAAAATCTCTTTGGATTTATTTCAGTTGTCAAAAACAGGCATTAATACTGTTCTTTTACAAAAATAAGTGGTATAACACCAAGTTCCAGAAATGGGGTGCATGTGTGTGTGCGTGTATGTGTATAGAGAGAGACAGAGAGACCAAGTGAGGCAGAGTTAGAGGGCTGGAGAGTTGAATGTTGAGTTTTAAAGAAAAACAGACAAATTTACCATCATAGTGGGAGATGGAAAGACATCTTTCTGAGTAATAGACCTACCAATAACAAAAACAACAACGAAGAATTAGGATATTTAGTGGCAAAAATACAGACTCATATGAAGTCATTATAAAAAAAAAATACCACAGTAAAAAAATCAAAGAACATCAGTCCTTTCTCACAAACTTGGATCATTTCTAAATATTGTTCACACACTGGCCCATGAAACTTATCTCAGTGTCAAAATACTGGAATGAAGAAAGCACTCTATCTGTAATGTAATTACGCTGAAATCCACATTCAAAAGCTGACTAGAAGAATCCCATGTGTTTGGATGTTAGTTAACGAAGATACTTCTGCTAAATAACTCATGGATCAAAGAAGAATTCAATGAAAACCAGAAAACAGAGCTGAATGATAATGAAACTAATACATTTAAATAGCAGCCTATACCTAAAGTAGTTTTTAGAGGAGGAAATCATACAGCTATAAAATGAATATATTTAAAGAGTGAAAAAAATATTAAAATTAATTAAGTTCCCAATTTAAGGAGCAAAATAAAGAAACATAAAATATACTCAAAGAGAGTTTGAATAAATACATACATATATATGTCAAAATAATGAAATAGAAAGAGAAACTAAGAGAGAGGAAAAATGAAGTAAGAAACCAAGGATAAGAAAATTAACAATGCTTTAGTGAGAATAATCAGGAAAACATAAATCTCAAGTAAATAATATGAATAAATAAAAGTAATATTTGAAGAAATCATATATAATAGTGATTCTCAAAGCACTATATTGCAGAATAAATTAATAAAACTTTAAAACCTGATTTCATCTATCCATTAATTAAATCTTGACCATAATAAAAAGGGTCCGTATTAATTTACTAGTAGCTTCTTTAAAATACTGTAGTAATCTTACAATTTTAAATGCGTGTGTGTGAGAGAGAATCTTCAACTGAACTAACGAAGCTAGATCAATTTTGAAAATAAAATATGACATGGACACTAATAGAAAATAAAATTATAGGACAATCTCACTTATAAACTTAAATTCAAAAGTTCTTAATTTAATATTTCAAAGTTAAATCTAGCAATGTATATAAAAGACATTATAGAATGACAACATTTTATTTAGTCAGAAATGCAACTGATTTTAATAATAGAAAATAAATTTAAAGAATTCAACAGATTAATGGACTAAAAATTATCTCAATAGCTGATAAAAGTTTAAAGACTCTTAGGAAAATTAAAAATAGAAAGTAAATTGTTTAACCTGATTAGTGACATTTCATGTTCTATGCCAGAAAAAAAGAAGGAAAATTGAATGACTTTTTTATGATTATTTCAAGAAAAGATTGTTCACCATTGCCACTTCCATTGAATATTATTCTAGAAATCTTAATCTGCACAGCAAGGCATCAAAAATAAATTAAAAACACACCCTGACAGAGCAGCAGTTGAGTGCAACTCATATACAACCCATGGACCCAGGTTCTTGTCCTGGGACCAATAGGAATAACCCGGATGAACTAAATAAAATAAACAAAAACACTTTTTCCTCCTCTCTCTTCTTATCTGCCTGCCTCTGCTCATTTTCATTCTTGTCTACACCTTCACTTAAAACAAAGACAACCACACAATAATAAAGTAAATTAAAATAATTAGAAATAAGGAAACAAAACTATCAATATTCAAAACTAATATTATCTAAAATAAATGAATGTAGAGTTATAAGAATAGTTTAGTAAGTTTTCTTGATGTAGAAATAAACGCACTAAGAAGCATTTAGACTAGGTAAATTAATAAGATGTTGTCAAGATCACAGAAATGGAAGCACAAAAATTTTACAGTGACAATGTTAATATTGAAAAATTTAAACCATGTAAATAATGAAATAAATCATGTTTATGAATTAGGAGTTTCAATACCATATTTCTTGAGGAATTATAGAAAAATTACATATTATCTGGTAAGAAAAGTGGTAACATATAAAAAAAAAAGAATTTCACTGTGAAATCCAAAAATTAACATTTTAGGAGACAAGGCAAAAGAATATTTTTCTGACTTCAGGGAATGAAACTTCTATCTTTTTTAATTAAAATATCTTTAATAACATTTAAAAAGACAAGTCACAAAGATGAATGATAAATTATGAATTTTCCCTTTAAAATACAACATAAATAAAGTTTCTTTAAAAGACAGTTTGGAAGAAAGCATTTACAGCATGACAGCAGTGAAATAAATGAATTAAAAATACGTGAATTAGCATGAATATTTAGATGAAAAATTACTGGTTAGAAAAAGTAAGTCATATGAAGTTACTCAGTGTTATTCTACTTAAATGTAACTTAAGAACACACACACAAAAAAAAATCCTTGATTTTTATAAGTAACGGATTGCCACAAAAGACACAAATGCTTCCCATCTCAAATTGTCCAACCTTCTGAAGTATTACTTTGAAACTCTTTCTTCAGAAACGTTGATTTTATTTTCCCAGTCTTTGAATTTTGACTTGGACTGGTTGGGGTCAATGGGAAGCTTTCAAACATGATCCACTGCGAGTCACTTGAAGAGTCACTTGTGCATTTGCACTTGTTCTCTTATTCTCTAGACTCGCCATCACCACTGTGAACAAGACTAGTCTGGTGGTTGATAAGTGGTATCAAGGATCCTGGCTGACACAGAATACACCATCAGATCTTAGCTCTTCTTAGACAGTCCAGACCCAGATGAACCAAAGATTACTCAAGGCAAGACGACCCAACAGAGAAAGGCAGTCTTTCCAAAGAACTGCCCAGGAACTCAGAGAATCATTAGAAAGAATTACAGAAAAAACTTCCCAGACAACCCCAGAAAATCACTAGAAACTGTGAACATATCTTATTTTAATCCATAGCTTTGGTGTTATTGTTATGCAGCAAAACTAAATGATAATGTTGCTATTCATATTTGTAAGATTATAAGAGAACACATTCAAGTGATTATCTCTGTAAGGCTTATGAATATAATGAATTGAAATATGGATGTAGGCCACTACTGATAATATTACATTTCTTAAACTTAGTAGTATGTACTACTTTGTGTGTTTGCTATTTTTCATTCCCTATGCACAGTTCACAAATGCCCTCTTTTCCAACTAGTGAATAGATGATAAAATCTATTTATATGAGGATTATATATGTTGGTTCTTTTCATGGCTCCTTGCTTATAAAGTCAATATGTGTAATAAAATTATAGAATTAGTACTGAACATACCTCATAGGCTACCTAGTAAACTGGTAAAATTCTGATTATTAGATTTTTTTTTTCTCCACATAAAACCACCTACTCCACTCAATTACATGAAAGTGTCTATTCTTATGTCTCTTTATGCAAACCATATCTCCATTCATTCTCTTCTGCAGTTTTATCTTTAGACTAAGTACCATTACCAGAGCACTCATTATTTATTCATGGGGACATTTTTCTTTGTTGGAGTGAAAATTTTCTACCTAGTCTCTTCTACTGGTATTTCTAGGAACCTGGATTATGGTCTATGTATCCTTTGGATTTCAAATCTCAAGATTAAAAAAAAACTACAAAAGCCCCAATATTTTATGCCAAATAGCCAAGGGGAGAAAAAAAAGTCTACTTCTTTGACAATTCTTTAAACAAGTGCTTGAATTTGCAGGAAAAAAAACTGACCGATGGATTATATGATATGGAGTATCACTGACATAACTAGACAGGCCTTTTGTGTTTAGTACCAGGGAAGGACACTCTAAACTTCAAACTGAACAGAGGTGGACTGCTAGCATTGTAAATGAACAGTTAGATCATTCTTATCGAATATAGGTGAGAATCAAATTCACAGCTGAAATACAAAGGACAGACGCTATAACGGAGATACATGTAAATAAGTCATATTTTATCAAGATGAGAAATAAGATTCATACAAGGACATTTGTAGTCTCTGAAATATCCATGAACTGGATGATGAGAGACATTCCAAAACCATAATGGGACTTCTGATTGCCTTGAATTACTCAGACAAAAGAGTGTATTTGATATAATGTCATCTCATAATTCAAGAAAAGGAAAAAAGAAATCTTTAAGAGCAATTTTCTATTTTATTACTCTGGCTATTTACCTCTGAGCAACTGGCTTCAGACCTCAATAATTCACAACATTACTATGAGCACAAAATACGTCACTGACTTACATTGTCTCTGCCCTTGTAATTCAATTGATAATCTTTTTCCAAATTTGCATAACAACTGCCAGTTTCAATATGCTAATAAATTATTTTCAACTGTGTAATATGCAAGAATTCAGTGACATGGAAAGTTTGTCTTCTGGCCTAGTCTATGGACAGCTCTTCTATGCTTACCATCCTCATGTGCCCTTTAGGGAAACAGAGACACTCTAGATTCTTATCAGTCTCAGCCAGCTAAGACCACTGCAGGCTTGAGGTATGACCTCCCTACTTTTAAGCAACAAAAGAGAAGATAAAGTGATGGAAAGAAACAGATGATACACTAATAGATACTGATAACATGAAAAGACAGATATTCATTATATAAGAACATTATATGAGAGATCATTTTGAGTGATATGTAAAATCATTTACAATTTAATTATTTTGCTCATTCAAATACTTAATAATTACCAATTATTATGGTAGAATCTGGGGATCTATAAATCAGTTTGGGTCCCCACAGAGATTATAGCAGCAATGACAGATTTGTAAATAATTAGAATTTATTAGGTCACAAATTATAGTGTCCACTTATGGAGGTGTCACAAACAAGGAAAAATCAATTTTTCATGAGATATAGAAGAAAAAAGTTTCCAGCAGAGGAAATTTCGTGGAGTAGATATGTAAGCTGAATCTGGAAGAAAGAATGAAGCTTCGCAAGGTCAATTCAAATATTCGTGTAGTTTTTGACTCACCAAATATTTATTAAGCACTTTTAAGGAGCTAAACTCTGGGTTAGGTATCTGGAATGTAAGGGAAACAAAAACGGAGTCTAAATTCAGAGTTTATAATCTGAATTGGGAAATTTGTTCATAAGTAAGTAGCTAAAATTCTAAGCTATGGGACAAAGATTGTTATACAAACGACTAAACAGAGTATGACAGAGGTAGCAAAGAATAATTTTGTCTGCCCAGAGGGAATTGGAAAATTCTTTTCAGAAGAGGTGACACGAAACAGCACAACTTCACTTTGAAGCTTTTTCATCTGTTATTTTAATGAATTTAATTTGGGGATAATACTTAGAGTCACAGTGTTGACACTTTCACCACCTCCGTGTCAGCAAAACATAATTATAATCGTATATATATTTTCAGAAATATAAATTTCTTCATCCTTTTCCTAGCCTATGTCATTTCTTTCTGCTTTACAAAATTTTTACAAGTGGTTTGAGTGGAGCTATGAAATTTTTAAAAGTCTAGAGATTTGCTAAAATCCCTTACTCTTTAAAAACATATGTGTCCTTTCTCCAGGCAAAGTCGTTATGAAAGGTTTTAAAAATCTTCTAAAAAAATCTTTAGGGATAATATCACTTCCCTATATATAAATGCTGGTAATCTAACTGTGGAAGGAATTGATATAGCAGCAATTCAGTGACACTAGATGTTGATTATAAAACATTGGTTACTAATATTTGTTTTAACTACTGATGACAGGCATGCTTCATTTAAGGATCTAGATATTAACTGTTTTCTTGACATTTCGATAAACAAAATTAAATTCACCTTAATTTGACAAGATTCGACCAATCATTCATTTATTCAAGGTACCATAAGACAGAGAATTACTAACAAATATGATTGCTTCTCTTATGTAAAGGACTCACTGAAGAAGAGATTTCAGTGTTGGTTTCAATAGAGAGAAAGAATGGTATCTACCAGTTAGAAGGAAATGCATAATCAAAAGCTTTGAGTTAACAAAGTGTGCTTAGGGAAGAGAGTTCAATCTGACCAGGTTATATACTGAGGTAGTAAATGCTCCATCTCTCATAATCAATTTGTTGATGTCTGAATTTATAAAAGATTATATGGTTATACCCAGACTCAATAGGAAAAATTGCCACAAGCAACTAGCAGCAATTGCTATGAGTGAGGAAGGAATATAGCCCATGATCCACATATTTGCTATTTAGAGAATAAGATAGCTCTAGCAAAGTGTGGAATCAGGATACATAGTTAAAATTACTCAAGTTCAGATTATGAAGGGTCTTATTTCTAAGCCAAAGGGCCTGTGTTAGAATCTCCTTTAAAATTTTATTTGCTGAAATAATACAAAACTCAAAAGCATACATATAAAAAATAAAAACTTCCTCCCCGACACTAAATAAGGACTAAATTAGTAAATACTCTTCTTCCAACCTTCATACATACAAACATGCAAAGTATGTATTTCATATAAACTGTTTTAATATAATAGGTTGTCATTATACATGTACTTCTACAACTTGCTTTTTTTAATATAGACATCTTTCCATGAAATTGCATAAAACTGTCTCCTATTTTTAACTGCAGCATAATATTTCATTATATAGTTTCTATAATATTTCATTATATAGTTTTAGCCTATTTGCTAGCTAATTGTGGGCCACTGAAGTATTTCAATGAGAAAAGGAGTTGATTATAAATGTTTAATAATCTAGAAAGAGTTGAGATAGTAATTTTTTAGAAAAGAAATAAGAGAAAAAACTATTAGGTTGCTTAGCCTATTTTTAACAGACTAAGTAAACTGACATTGAAAACTTGAATTGAGATCAACTAAAATTACAGATAATGCAATTTTTTAAATTAAAATAACATAATTGTCTTAGTGGGAACAAGAAAGAACAATAAGACAATAGTCAAGATCGTGATGTCTATAGAAAAGGGATTAGAGGGAAGGAAATATTTTGTTGGAGAACTCTTTCACCATTCACATTTTTAAAAAATTTCTTTCATCAGTTGCCAAGTTATAGCTAGCTTATCACAGTATTTCCCAAGCCCACTCTAATTTATCTATTCTACCATCTTCCTCAGTGGTACCCGTATTATCTAACGACCTGTTAGCACTCTTCTCCATCTAATTCATCCAGCAGAGCTGTCGAAAGTTGAGATAGTTCAAGTGGCTAAAACTTACTAACATTCACCGTACATCTGCTACATGTTGGGCATTCTGCCTTGAACATATGCTGTTGTGTCACTGATTCTTTCAGAAAGCCACTTTTTGGCTTTGTGA
This sequence comes from Solenodon paradoxus, assembly GCA_004363575.1. Taxonomy (NCBI): domain Eukaryota; kingdom Metazoa; phylum Chordata; class Mammalia; order Eulipotyphla; family Solenodontidae; genus Solenodon; species Solenodon paradoxus. Next base: position 45,867 of record RJWH01006726.1, read on the forward strand.
CTTTGAGGAAATTACTTAATCATGCCCTAAGAGTCAATTTCCTCAGCTGTATATGGGAATAATAGTATATTTCATGCATCGGTTGCATGGAAAGTATTAATGAATATTAATCACTTAGATAAAGGCTCTCATAGTGAGCAAGAAAATATTCTCAACCAGACCCCAACTACCTCTGCAGATGTCACAATATCCCAAATTTCTTACCTACTGTGTGTTTCCATCTATATCCCATGTTATCTTTCTCACTGCCTTAACCCATACTGTTCTCTCTGATTGTTCTAATCAGAGAGATGAGATTCACTGTCACCCCCATACATGTAAATTCTTCTCTCATATAAGTTAACGTGAAAATAATTTGTGATTTTCCCATCAAGTAATGACATATATATATAATATGCAAGCATACATGTGTGTTATATATAAATGTAATTAAAAACACCAAAGCATTTTATGTGCAACTACTTTATAACACTTCATTTTCAATATATATATGTATATGTATAATATATATAAACACATATATTTGCTTATAAATATGCCTTATACACAAGACATATACATAAAGGTATGTACATTTTCATATCTAAGCTCTGAGCCACTTTAGGAGTTAGGAGTAGGATCAATTATTCATTGTTTATGAAATCTAAAATAATATTTTTATATATTAAAAAATACACAAACATTTGTTAAGGTCTAAGCTAATCATTTTTATTTGTCCCTCCAAACTCTGCTATCTGTATTGGCTAGCTGATCTGTGGAACTCATGAGCAGATAATGAAGAGGAATAAGCAAGAGATCAGAGGAAGAGTATAAAGGAAGATCATTTCTGGGTCTCTCTTTCATGGAGTCTGAGTAGCTGCATGCCCTTGACTGAAGATCCTCTCCCTTGGAAAACCAGTAACTATTCTACCTATTTGTCCAATTGGGCCTGCATGTTATTAGCCCTAGGTTACTCCCTACATTTCTAACAAGTCCCTGCAAGCATCCTCCTTCTATACTACTTTGAGCATGACATTTTTTTCCTTTGCTGGAACCGTCTGATAAAAGTTCACAGAGAATTTCTAGATAGAGGAGATTATCAGGGGAAGCAATTCCTTAAGGTCTGTCTTATAAATCAAGTAAGAAAAAAGTCTTTACTTAGACTAAAGAAGACACTAGTGTGGTAGGAGGCTAAAGGAAATTGAAAAAAGATTAGCACAACTGCAGAAGAAAATGCTTCAGGAAGTTAGTTAATGGTGAATAAAAGGATAGCAGAACAGCATGGAGGACTTAATTGCACAGAACTCAATTGGCAATTTCACTTGAATTTTACCAGCAGTACTTAATGGAACAAGATCAAGAGAGTTGTTAAAACAAAACTAAGCAAAAATAAAGCATGAACAACATGGTTTAACCCAAATGGGAATGATTGGAGATTCAGAAATCTTGGGATTCAAAGGTGCTAAGAAGCCTTATAACCAGGACCTTGGTAGAAGTCTGAAGGTAGACGAGAGAATCAAGAAGAGGTTGGTTTGCTTTCGGCTGGCTTGTTAGTTTGTTTTTTCACTTTCAGTCCATTTGAAGGAAATGTTAATCAGACTAATTGTTCAGCAACACTGATAACAAAAGTCACAGTGATTGCATTTGTGGGAGCAAAAACATTCCACACCAATCTTCCAGAGTCCATGTCTACTGTTATGTCCCATTCTGAAAAGAAGTGAAGGATGACAGAGCACAACTAGCTCCACCAGCAAAGTTCTTCTGATGCCTTAGCCCTTCCCCTGATCAAAGAAGCCATCTGCCACCACCTGGCCTTCCACTCTTTCCCTAATCTAGATGTGGCCTTTTGTTCCCTAATCCCCTAGAAGAAAGCAGTTTGGGAAAGGCTTAATCCAAAAATTAGTTTATCTGTAAATAGTCCTCTCTAGGAAACCTATCTCCCAGCCACGTGGTGACCTCCCTTACACTTTCCAAGCCTCAGCACAGGATATGTCTTTGGTCTGCCCCATCTATCTCCATACTTATGTTATTAAATGTGGGCTTTTCCTGTACTAATTGTACCTAATGTTAATTTGCTCTTCCATCCAACCCATGAAGAACCGCCAAAAATTAGAGGGGACTTTTCCTTTGACACTCCACACATTTTTAAAATTTATAACCAGACACAGGTCTGCTTATTTGCCATATAGTAGGTGGCTATAATTTAAACTACCTTTTTAGATAATAGGATTTAAATCATGTTCTTTAATTATTTGCATTGATTTTCTTTAGATTCCCCTTGAAATTTTTATTTTACACCTTTCACTTTCTAGAATTTAAACCTTTAAACTTCCTTTTTATTTCACCTCAGTTCTTATATTCCTTTCAAGAATTTTCACATCAGACAAAGTACAAACGCCAGATTTTAAACCTTGATGTAAGTTAAGCACAAGGGAAAAGGAACAAGGGAAGAAATGAAAAATAATCACATTAACAAAACAATCAAGTTCTTGACTACGATAGGGAAGCAGAAGTTGCTGCTTTGCTAACTCAAACACTCTACACAAAGGTTACCAGGGGAGCAAAACTTGCACGCTTCTTGGTTCTCAAAAATGTAATGTTGTCTGTGTCCCTTTTCCTTTTGAAAATCTCAAGGAAAATCTCTTCTAGCTGATTAGTTCTTCTTTGTTATTCACCTTGTAAATTCATTCTTTACTGCTCACATCACAGAATTCACTAAATTGGCAATATATAAAAAGGCATTGATTTTTTTTTTTTTTTCTAAAAATTGTGAGTGCAGCAGGCAATGAAAATTTCTACTTTCCCTGGAGCCTCTAAAAACAGGAAAGTGCAAATTGGTTTGTCTCTAAGTGTCTTTCATTTTAGTTTACTCTCCTCCTACTTTTAGATTCTAAGTTCCTCTAGGGCAGGTACTGGGTCTACAATATTTTATACCATTCCCCAAAGCAGCTAGAACAAGTCTAACCTAAGTGAGAAGTAAATAGCTCTTCTCAGCTATGATTGCACATGAGATTAAAGTGTAGTTTTGGAAACTATGAGTTATGTTTCTTATCAATTTGTTCACTTGAACTCAAGCTTTAGATATTTATCATCAATAAACAATCATATTCAAGGAAAACGATGGCGGAACAGCATAGTTTAGAATCTATAGGGCAGTATGCAGATGTAGTAGAAAATTAACTGGCAAAATAAGAGATTTCTAAAAGCAAAGGCCCAAAGAAGAAGGACCCCACCTTAGCAACTTGAGTCTAGGCCACACCCCTAGATATTCATACCATTTTAACTCCTGGTAACCTGGACACACCCAAGAAGGAAGAAACCCCCACTGCTCATGTACATACAATAATCCCTGTTGCCGGAAGGAGAGGCTGGTAGCACAGGTAACACACACATGTGTGCATTCCCCTGATGCAACTTTCCCCGCCCCCAGGGTGCTTAACTTATTGTTTCTGCTTTTAATAAACTTGCTGTGTATTCCTGACCAAACAGCACTCTCCACGAATTCTTTCTGGACCCACCCGGTGTCGAATCACTGTGTCTCAGGTCATCCTCTCCTGCATCAAAAAGATGGCAGAAGAAAATGTGCTTTTATTCCATGCTGGGTAGTAGGTACAGCTCCCATACTTGTTTCAAACTTTGGGAGGCAGATTGAAAGTGAAAGAAAGGCCATTAACTTTACTGCTGCCAATTCAAGTCTTTGCTTCCTGGTGGTGGCTATTGCCCTTCATTTGGGTGATAAAGCAAATCAAATGGACTAGTCTTGAATAACTTTCAAGACTATAGTTAGGGATTTACTAAGACTAATTATAAACACCAAGGCTGTAGTTTCTAGGCATATGCTATCTATGAAAAGAAAATAAATTCTTAGTCATTGTGTCCGACCTGCGGAATAGTCAGCTGGGGTCCGGAGATCCACCTAGAACGGATGAAAGGGGTGGGACAAGAGGTGCGAAAAATGACAGCAAGACAACGAATTCTGATCAAGCTGCAAAATTTTATTAAAATGGAGGGACTTATATAGAAAGGGAAAAGAAGGGAAGTAGTTCTGATAGGTGGCCCCTGTGCATG